>VZTR01026394.1:224062-332475 GCA_013400775.1 Chaetops frenatus
GCAGCCCGCCAGCCGTGCCCTCACCTTGCAGTCCCTCACCCTGCGACCCCTCGCAGCCCGCCAGCCGTGCCCTCACCTTGCAGTCCCTCAGCGCAGCCATGGTCCCTCCGCAATCTCGCCGCTCCGCGGCTCCAACGCGAGCGGGGGCGGGGCCGCGGGGGCGGGGCCGCCATGGCGCGCGCGGCGGGCGGTGGGTGTCGGGTACGGGCGGAGTCCCCGCGCCGCCGCTGAGGGACGGCCGCCGAAGTTCGGTGGCGATTATTGGCCTCCAAGTCTTTGTTGCTTCTTCCGGACCCACCTTCGGCCCGCGGTGTCCGAGGTTAAATAGTGTTCCCACCAGCTGTCCTCCGGAGGAGGCTCTGGGGCCCTCGGGCTGCTGTCCCAGCCGTTGGGCCACCCCAACGAGCAGCGCCCGACAGACTGCGCGTCCTCCGCCTGTCCTCTCTGACCGCTATGGCCGCGCTCCTCCTTCTCCTCCTGCAGCTGCTCGCCTGCTGCCGCTGGAGCTCGGCGGCATCCCCTGTCAGTCTCCAGCCGTCACCCTTGCGGGTCAGCTGCCCGGGCCCTCACGGCCAAGTCTTCCAGCGCCAGGACAACGAGCACAGGGTGTCGTGCCTGTGGAACAGCACCGTGACCCTGCATTACCGGCCCGCCCCCGGAGCAGAGCCGGAGGTAGAAGGGGAGGAGGGGCAGCCACCATCCCCACCTTGCTGCCTCTGGTACCTGAACTCGGGCTCTGTGAGGAACATCTCACGCTGGTCAGGGCAGGTGGTGCTGCAGACAGGACAAGCTCCCTCACCTGGGACCTCCAGCCTTCTTACAGTGCAATGCTCGTCTGCCTCCTGCGCTGCACCCGAGTGCTTTCACCGCAACGTGAGCGTCGAGATCTCAAGGCAGGATATGCGGCTGTTCGTGCTTTGGCCGCAGACACAGGTTATCCACGTGTGGCAGTCAGTGGAGTTGGGCTGGTGTGCACGCCTCAAGAGTGCCGGCTGGCAGTATCGCTTCAGCAGCCAGGGAGGCACCCCCTCGACCCTTCTCCTTCCCAGCAGTGAGCACCAGGACACACCATCACCTGCTGCCTACCCAACAGTTGAGTTGCAACAGACCTGTGCCACCTACTACAGCTACCGCTTGACTGTGCGCTACAGGCACCCCGGTATCCACGTTGCTTTGGTCAGTATTGAGCAGATGCCTCACATAAGCCTGAACCTCTCTCTCAAGGTGGAGCCTGACTTGGTGCATGTCCTCAGTATCAGCTCCAAGCTCCTTAGTGTTCCTCAGCAGCCCCTCAGCTTATCCTGGTGGCTTCAGCCCCTTACCCTAAGTACACTTGCCTACAGACTGGTGGACACACAGGCTATAGGAGGTTGGCTCCACTCCTACAGTTCATTTGCACTGTCAAGCAACTTCTGTGCCATTTCTACACCTCAGAGCCTGGATGAGATAGTGGTGGCCAGCATTTACTTCCATGCTGATGGAAGGAGGTTTGAGGGATTGACAGGGGAACTGCACCTGCTGAATGGTACCCTGAGCTTAAATGCTGGCAAAGAAACTCCCATCCATGTCAACCTTTGTCCAGACAAGACCAACAGCAGCACTTACGTTTTCAGGTACAACCAGGGAACGTTTTTCACATCTGTAGGCAGCAGCACTTTTTCCACAGATTGCCCTAATGTACGCACTGTGTTCTACCAACACAAGGAGCTCTCCTACTTAATCACCATAGAGTTTGTGGCCTTACGGTGGTACAAGTTCAAAATGTACCTTTATATTAATCAGAAGAGGGCTTTGATTAGGTCTCTGGCAGAAAGAGACCTTGATGTCCACGTTTTCAGCAGTGGCCGTCCTTCTTTTCTGCAGAACTTTAGTTACTTAGTGTGGTTTATCCCTGCACAACATCCCATGCTACAGTGCGAGTGGACCTTCTATCTGCAGCTTTTTGGTACAGAAAAAGACCATGTTGTCCAGAGTAGTACATACACGTACAACGACCATGTGAAGAATGCCACGCGTTTTGTCCGTCGCTCTGCTTTAGCCTTTGATGCAGAGAAATACACGGGGTTTGTGGCAAAAGTAAACTGCACTAGCAGTGCACCTACACCGGCTCTTTTAAGCGTCAGGGTCAACAACCGTACTGCAAAAACCGTAGAAGCACCAGTGGTTTGTGAGAAAAAAGAATGTAGGATAACCAGGTGTTGGATTCAGAGACCTAATCCCCGATCCATTATCTTGTACAAGAAAAGGGCATTAGAGTTTTTCCTCTTTGTCAAGTTGAATGTAGACTGCCACATTGGCATATCAATCAAGCCCCTTTGGCATGTCTATCCTGCTAAGGACACAAGAACTGAGCCAGACTGGTCACATCCAGTAAACACTTCTGCAATGTTTGGCATAAAAATGATACATTTAACTATTCCTGGTAATACCTTAGATTATGGGTTGTATCTGTTTTATTTCACTGCTGAGGTAATCCCAATTAGGACCTCAACAGTCCTCAGGGCCCGTGATATGATTTATGTTCAGATTGAGAGAGCTGATCTATTGGCAAATATTTCAGGAGGCTCGGTCCGCACAGTGGGTTTTTCTGAGAGTTGGACTCTTGATGGCTCTGTATCCTCTGATCCTGATTCACAGGAAGGACCACTGATATTTACTTGGTACTGCACTAAAGACTCGGCAGACTATCAAACCATGAAATTCAACCTGAAAAACAGATGTCACCCATTCCAGAAGGATTTGAGATGGATAACACCCTCAGGTCCCATTCAAAAAATACCACCAGAATCTCTCCCAGGAAGCACCTTATACTACTTTCGCCTGGTGATTCAAAAGGGCAGTAGGAAGGCTTATGCTGATCAAGTTGTAGAGGTGGATCCTGGCCCTCCACTCATTCTGGATGTGAAATGCCTTGAAAACTGTGGTAACAGTTTAATTCCAACAGAGAGATTTGCCTTATCTGGAAAATGCTCAAACTGTAAACCAAGCAACAAGCCACTATATTACTGGTCCCTTTTTTCAGACACCTCCAAAGAAATTCATTTTGATTGGGCTTCCAAAACATCAACGGGGAGGTCTGGGGCTTACATATCTATACATGCTCTGACTTTCACAAAGCCTGCACACCCATCCTATGTACTTCACTTAACAGTGACTACCTGGGATGGTAGGACCTCATCCTACAGAAAACCCTTTAGGGTAGATACTCCACCTCGGGCTGGCAGGTGTAACATCAGCCCACGCCACGGTATAGCCTTTCTGACAAAATTTGTTGTTAAGTGTAGAGGATTTTCCGACAGCCATTTACCTCTGACATATAAAGTGATAGTAGCTTCTGATGTACCCCACACTACCACAGTAACTTCGGTGGTGGAAAACACATTTGGCACAATTCTGCACTTTGGTTCTGAGCCTAAAACTCCTCCATCTTTTCTCCCTATTGGAGTGCCCTCTCACAGGTACACTTTGACACTTTACGTTCAAGTCCGTGATTCCATCGGGGCATTTACCCAGGTGAGTTTACGTGCCTATGTAAAGAACCCACTTAAAACTCAATCCCTTTCGGCTGTGTTTCATGAACTGGTGGCTTCAGCAAGCCGTTTAGGCGCATCAACATCTGCTCAGCGGACTGGGGATCGTCTTAGGGCTGGTTATTTGGCTTATCTTGCAGCCTCACTCTTAAACTATATTAAAGACACACCAACTGTCCAGCTCCCTCAGGCTCAGCTTCGGGAAACTGTGGTTAAAGCAGCCTCGAATATTTCAGTAAATAGCATCATGGAAGTCAACCAAGTAGTGTCTGTTCTTTCTGAAGTCACAGAGGCAGTAGAGAAAATGAATGTTAGGTCACAAGACCTTGCCATTGGGAAACTGATAGAAGTAACAGGAATTCTGAAGAGACAGAGGAGTCAGATCCCTTGGTCTGAGGAAGCAGAAATTCAGACCAGTGGAATACTAAGATGCTTGTCCAACATCCTGAGAGCTGATCTTCTGCGTCTCAGGAATGCCAGTGCAGATGGAATTCAACATGTTTTCTCCATCATGGAAGGTGTAACAGATATAGTTTTCTGGGGAAAAGTCCCTGAAGAAATAGAAACTCTAATAGAAACAGGACACTGGAATATCACTCTGAAGAAAAATGAAGCCTGGAACATTACAAATAATTTGCCTGCCACATACACCTGCCACAATTGCTTTTATCCAACACTGAGAAAAGGAGATAGTTCAGGAGTGACCCCGGATACTGTGGTTTCCACTGCCATTTTTGAATTTGATGAGAGCCCCTTCCCTTGGTTAGGTTACACATCAGATATTGTATCAATGGTCATGGGGTTTAGAATGGCAGAGACTAAGGCTAATGGGGATCTAGTTCCAATCATGCCTGAAAAAGCAGACATTTTTCTTGCCAGGAAAGGTGGACTTGCAACTTTTCATTTAGTAATGGGACCCGATAGAACAGAATCTCACACAACTGGAGGATTTAGCTTTGAGGTCAATAAAACTACCACAAGCATATACTTTCAGATCATGACAAAATTAAAAGTTACTTTCAAGGTGCTGATATTTACAGGTACCAATCTCACTAACGCTCAGCCCGTGGCCTCGTTTGCTGCTTTTCACGACATGCCAACAGTTGCAAGCGGAAATAAGACAACCACTGCTGACTGTAGAATTACAGGTCCCTATATTGTCTGTCTCCCAACGTCCCTGCTGACAACCATAGTGCAGGACAGTAGCGTAGACACTCTGAACATCTCCATTGTGTTGGAGACACGCTATATCTTAAGGTACCCAAACCGGAAACTGGTGGGCATATACATTTTTAATGACCACTGCCTATTTCTGGATGGGATTGGAAGTCAGTGGAGCAAAGAAACATGCAAGGTTGGCTCCTTGACCAACTGGCAGAGGGTACACTGTGTCTGTGACTCCAAGCGGAATCGCCGGAGTCTGCCAGCCCTTCCTGCATCCAGCATCAAGTTCCTGGCAGCCAAAGTAGTAGTTCTTCCCAACACAGTAGATTTGGGGAGAAACCTGTTAGCAGACATACCTAAAAACCCACTGACCCTCATAACAGTGCTCTCTATTTTTGCCATCTACTTACTTTTGTGTTGCTGGGCTATAAGAAGAGACAGGCTTGAGAAGGAGATCAAGTACATTATTGTTCTGCCAGATAATGAGGCCTCTGATGAAGGGAGCTTTTTGGTCACTTTGTACACAGGCAGTCGCTGGAATGCTGGGACCAAAGTAGAGGTCTTTCTGCAGCTCATTGGCCAGTATGGCAGGAGTAAATTCCGTTGTTTATGGCACCAGCCCTCTCCAGCTTTCCAACGGGGAAGCATTGATTGCTTTCTGATAACTACTACGAAAAAGTTGGGAGATATTCGTTCCTTCAGGGTCAGGCTCAATAACGAGGGCAAATCTCCAACCTGGTTCTTAAGCAGAGCTGAAGTTGAGGACATGTCCACCAGGAAGGCCTGGTTCTTTCTGTGCAGGAAATGGCTTTTCCTTGACAAGAAGAATCCCTTACAAGACTGGAAATTTTCTGTCACAGACCCCCAGACACCTCTACCCAAATTTGACTATTTTCTTATTAATTTTAACAGGAGACTGACAGAGTATCATTTATGGCTCTCAATTTTTGCTCCTGTTATCGCTGGGGCTTTCACCAGATTCCAAAGGTTGTCTACATTTTTAGCAGTAATATTATTCACCTTGCTTGTTAACATTATGTTCTTTAACGCTGAAAAGAGTGAAGAAACTCCAATATACCTGAGGTATTTGAGATCAATAACAGTAGGAATTGAATGTGCTTTGCTTACCCTCCCCATGGAAATGTTACTAATTGCCTTATTTAAGTATTCCCAGAAGGATCCTCCTCCTGTTGTGACTAAGATGTACCCAAAGGTAGATTCTAGGTACTGGAATAATTGCATAATATCTGAAAAAGATGCAAATGTAATTGACACAGAGGAGCAGACAGTAACTGTGAATTCCCCTGGGATGGGTAGAAGGTCCCAGAGGTCAAGATCCAGTTTCGCAGAATGGGGCATCTTTTCCAAAGGAAGGAGACTAAGCACTATCATCAGGCAGCTTCGCAAGATCCCGGACACTGAGCCCTTGCTGTGCTGGTGGTGTGTCTCTGTGGCCTGGGGACTGGTTCTGAGCATAACTGTGCTCTCATCCTTCTTCATTGTGCTGTATGGTTTGTCCTATGGCTACCAGACTTCCCGAGAGTGGCTCATAGCATCTGGAACCTCCTTTCTTCAGAACGTGTTTTTCCATTCAATTCTGAAATCTTTACTTTTCTCAGCTATGAGCACAATCCGTCCAAAATACTGTGAAGACATCAGATGGGTAACTCAGGAAAAGCATGTGGAGATTAACTCGGCTCAAGAAATTGGGAGAGATATATGAAACTTGCTGATGTCAGAGGCACCAAGCAATGTCAGCCTTTGGAAGCTGACAAATGCAAACATGCTGAGAAGAGTAAGAATTAAAATAAATTCACTTATTTTCATGAACAGTTTCATCCATCACCTTGTCTTTTTATCGGTGCTATTAAATTTTGCATATTCCACTGAGAATGCCAACAGTTTCCACTACATCCAGTCCCTGAGCAGAAGCTGCTTTCAAAAAACTTCCCCCAACCAAGTTTTGTGGCTGAGCATGACCTTGTATCTCACGGCAGTATCAACTCCTTTACCCAGTTCGCAGAGGTGATGCCCGAGGAACCAGCTCCGTGCTGAGCATGGCTTTCACCTCTGGCTGAGCACATGCGGATATAAGAGGAAAAAATAGCCTGAGGGCTGGAAACACCGGCGTGTCCGTCCCGAGGGCTGGGGACACGCTGGGAACGCCTGAGTGTCCATCCCGAGGGCTGGGGACACGCTCGGGGACACGGCGTGTCCGTCCCGAGAGCTGGGGACACGCTGGGAACGCCTGAGTGTCCATCCCGAGGGCTGGGGACACGCTCGGGGACACGGCGTGTCCATCCCGAAGCCGGAGCAGGGACTGAGGGAAGGCAGGACATGTTCACGGGCCCACAGCGCCCCCTGCCGGCCGCCCGGCGCCCCTGCCCCTGTCGGGGAGGCCCCGGGGCGGCGGCGGCCGCGCGCGGTCCCGGAAGTGGCTCGTAGGGCACAGCGTGTGGGGGAGCGGGAGCGGGAAAGGGAAAAGGGAAAAGGGAAAAGGGGTAGCGCCGGGAACTGGGTGGAAAGTGGGCGCCGGGGTCGGGGGGAACTGGAGCCGGCGGGCAAGCGGGAATCCGGAGGCGAACACGAACTCGGGACGGAACTGGAAATGGCGGAGAGGACACGCGGGAATCGGGGAGCAAAGGGGAGCTGGGGAGGGGACCGAGGAACGGGAGACGAACTGGGAGCTTCGCGGAGGGGGTGGACACGGGGACCTAGGGCGAGCCTGGGGGAGCTGGGAACCGCGACGACGGCGGCGAGAACCGGGAATTGGGCAAACGGGAGCCGGGCAGAGAACCAGGATCCGGTGGAGAACGTGAGCCAGGGGAGTGGGAAAGCGGAGTCCGGACCGGGGAACCGGGAGTGGGGGAGGACAGCAGAGCCCGGATCGGAGAAGCAGCTGCTGGCCGGGCACTGCCGACCAGGAGACACTCACGGTTCCCGAGGGGGAGGCTACTGTCTTCCAGCTCCAGGCACCTTTGAGCCAGAGGAATGGATCTGTGCGCTAGTAGTTAGTAAGGATATGTAACTGTATTCTTACAACTGAAATAACATGTTTTATATAAACAAAATTTAAGACCTTCATGCTTCTGGATCCCATACCAGAAATATTTTCCTCATGCCTTAACTTCCCATGTAAATTATGGGCAAAGAAGCTGTTACAATGAAAGCATTAGCGATACCTTTTCTCACTTTGTGTCGTGCCTCAGAGTCTGTGATCTCGACAAATAGGACAAGGTTATGTCAAGAGCCTGATGAAAGCTCCCCTGAAAGTTTTATTCTGCCCATATGCAGCAGTCTGAAGTTGTTCAGACCAAAGAAGTTTTTTGTTTGATGAGAGTTGCAGAAAAATACATGGATTCTGCTGGTAAAGTGACTTGTAATGGAGATATGCTCCCCAGGCCAGTTGAGATGCCAGGGTCTCTAGCCTGTGTCACCTTTGCACTGATCAGCTGACTTTTACTGGTACAAAAATCACTCCACCAAGGAAAGCTGTAAAAAGCCCCAAAATTCCCAATAGATAGGCACAAAACTGAGATTTGAATTAAGAAAGAAATTGGTTATCTATGTGGTTGCAGTGGTTTGGGTTTCTCTGTTCTTTAGTCCAGGCTTGGAAAAAGCAAGAGAGGATTGGCAATTGTTTTTTGCTCCTTTTCTCAGTGCCTGGTGAAAGCATTTTCACCTGCTCCTTAAGTTTTCTTTTTTTTGCTGCCTAACACCTGAACCGTGCTGCCTTCTTTGAAGTCTGCTTTTAACTACAGGCCATAATAACTTTGCACTACGCCTTCTCCCCCAGCTATTCATTTATTTTGTCATAATTGTCCCAACATGAGTGAAGTTATTAACCATGCCTGGAGCCATGTATATGTTCAGAAAGGAAGCACACATTTAAATCTGGCATGAAACATCACACTGTTTTTAAGCCTTATCTACCTAGACCTACAGCCAGGTCTTTGAAAAACATGGGCAACATACAATTTCTGTCAAGACCCCATCAGCTCTGCTGCTTAATTAGCTTGACTCTGAGCCCACACTTGCCTTTTGGACCTCAGTGAAATTTTAGTCAGACCTGTCTGTGTTTGCTGGACAGATGGAGATCTAAAGCCAAAGAAAAGTTTATTAAATATCTGTGATATATTGAGGATGCTGCTGATTCTTGGTGGATTTTGAGCTGCTTGAGTGAAAAGTCAGAACTGTGAAGGTTTTTATGTGTCTGCCCTCCTAGCATGTGACCCAGGAGGAGCAGTCCTCTCTGGTTGTAGTGAATTATAGGATCCACACATCTCCATCCATGATTATATTTGTCAAATGACAAAAAGCCGCTTTTCTTCCTTTTTACCTGTGATGAACAGTCTTGTGCCTGCCTGAATTCACCTTATTCCATATATTGCTACATGGCTAGAAGACAGGAATTTGCCACAGGTGTATGTCAGGAAGTTTGGAAGCTGCTAACCCCTGAGTAAAGGACTTAATTTCAACTGTAAACTGTAACCAATGAAGTGGCCTTAGTGTGAAGGTGTGAAACAAGGAACCTGTTTGCAAATTTTTGTGACAGAACGCCCAGCAAATGCCCTGGAAAAGAAAACTGTCCAAGGGTTGGGTCACCGTGGGCTTTGCTCTATCCGATGTCCTGCCAACAGATCTGTCTGGTGCTTTTCTGTGCTTACTGTTCACACCAGATGGGATAAGAAACCTTGAGGAATATGTGCCAGAGGAAATGAGCATGGCTGCAGAAGGTGTGCTGGGCCATGTGCATGCAGAAGTTTTAGGTATAGTAGGGACAGGCCTGTCTTTATTCCCAGGCTTTCTTGAAGCTGGCACTCTTCACCCCATACCCCTCACCCCTCTGGTAGTTTTGTTTGCTTTTCCTTCTGGATAGTTTTGCTTTATTTCATTCTGCAGTCCCCAACTCGAGCTCAGTCCTAACAAACTGAGAGCTGCAGTCACGCTTTATTGGAAAGAATTCCCTTCCCCAGGTGTGTAAATGCTGAACAATTTCCTGGTCACAGGAGAAAGTGCACACTGGCTCCACAGCAGGAACATTGTCACATGCAACCCCATGTAATGGGGCTGAGTCTTTCCTTACAGTCACAACTTTGCTTTTTGTAGGGAGATTAGTCACTGGAGCTGTATTTCTTCCTTTCAGGATTACATCAAGTAGCAGTGTCTTATTTCCCAAAATACTATGTTAGCCTCTCCTCCTATATTTCCACAAAATCCTGGTGTTCCTATTTTTAGACTCTGTTGGAAAGTATTGCACTAAGTTTAGATTGTGCTTAACCAAGCTTATACTTTCAGTGGTACATATGTGGTCCTGCACTTAACTTTGTTTTAAGGACAACTTAAAAAGTTATGGTCATCATGTATATATTAATAGAGCAACTTGCCCTGCTATGGCTATTAATGTAACAAATTTCTAATAGGGAGCTGCAGTTTGGAAGGGAGACAAAATGAGTTCAGCACAAGAGAGTTACTGTGGCTGTAGGTTGATTTTTTTTATTGTGGCTGTTCCAGAGGGAGATTTAATGAAATCTGGGCTCAGGTCTGGTTTTTCCATTTTGGCAAAGAATAACTGTGATCCAGAACTGATGATCACTTCAGCAACTCTTCAGTGTTTGGATCTCTTGTGTCACAGGTAGACGATACCTTGGGCAGGCCCTCCTGTGTGAAGCTTTAAATTCTCACCTAATTTGAGGTTCTTACTAAATGCTGCCTAATTTAGAGCAGGTTGCATGCCATCTCTGAGTAGGGGGCACTTGGGCTAGGTTTTGGTTGAGTGTTGGTTTCTCAGCTTTCTTAAATCATGGATCTTGGGTATAGATGCCTTTTTGAGATTCATCTTGTGTTCAGAAAGCCTTTTCACCTAAGGAAGGGGTTTGATTTGCTTGTCTGTGTTGCTCCTCTTTCCCTACAAGTATTCAGAAAACACACTGGCTTTCACATCTGTGGCCACCTAGGCTGTTTATCCTGCTGCTGCCATGGGGAATCCATGGAAGCTGTTGTTCAGGAGTGGGGCTTGGGGCCTGCCTGCTCTGTGACCCATGGCTGGAGGGAAGCCTGCAGGGATCTCTCTCCCTTCCAAGCACAGAAAGCATAGCAATGCCAGCACAACCCCTCAGCCTAGGAGGGAAAGGTGCTGCAACAAGTCAAGGTTCCATTAAATCAGGTGATCTTTGTGAGAGTAAGGATGAAAGTTCTGAATGGTCATGTTTGGTGAAATTACAGTCCTGGGCTAATTCGTGCTGAACCCAAGGTAAGTCACCTCAAAGGAAGAGCAGGGAGGCAGCCACAGGTGACCTAAGCATGCCTTCAGGGCTGTAGCATGAAGGAATGGGAGGAAGAGAGTTGTTCACCTGGGGATTAACTAGCAACTAAGAAGGTTCTGCTGTTTTATCTACTACCTGATCAATTAGGTAGCAGATTGTTTTTCTGAAGAGGGCAGATGCATTGCTGGTGCTGAAGTGTATTTAGATATCTGTCACATCAAACACTGGCCCATGCCAGAGTATGAACTCCTGCCCTTCTACTAGGGAGTGCTCCTACCTGTAGAAAATTGAGCTGTGAACATTTTAATATGTTATTGTCATCAGCAGTGGATACTGCAGGAAAATCCTGGCTGGTAAAAGAAACAAGGGTTTTGTAGGAGAGGATTAAGGGTGTGTCAATGTTGGTTTTATCTGACAGCCTTTCAGATCACAGTCTGCATCTGTTTATGGGCACTTTGTTTCTTGTATGGTTTCTCTAGCTTATCTGTGACTCAGAAATACAGGAGTCTCCTATGGAGTATTAAGAGGGGCTTAACCTATGTGTTGTAAATACTTGTGCTAATGAGGTTTGAAGCAAGGAAAATCAGATTACTTATCTGTGCTACTACTTTGCCACTGACCCCGACAATTTAAGGGTGATTTATGATTTCTGGCATGCCTTCCAGACCTCTTAGCAGAGTGCTCTTAGCAGAATTGCCCTGAAGTCTTTAGGAGTCTCTAGAGAACTGGACTGAGAGCCATTTCCCCATGTCTGTATCAGGTATCAGCTGCAGACAGCATGGAGAAACACCTAACCCGTGCCTTTCTTTTACTGCAGTTATTTCCTTACTGTGGCACTGAAATCTGTGTGCTTCACATTTTGCCAGGACATGTGAGCCAACCTCACACACATCCTGCAGCACTCTAGGCTTGACCTGGCAGGTCTCTGTGGAGCGTGTTGGTTCAGTGGTTACCCAAGCATAACTGTTCCTTCCAGAAGAGCTGGGCATGTGCATCAAGGAAGGGTCTGCTCAAGTACCTTGTGGCTTCCAGTCAGAGTGGAAAATGCTTGGGCAGAATTCAGTTCTAGACAAGCTGTTTGTCAAAGACCTGTTCAGCATGTTTCAGCCAGACAGACTTGTGACATGCTACTGGGACATGGTGCTGCTTCAGAACTTTCCAAGGGAAAAAAAAAAAAAATAGTGGTAGCACCTGGTGATGATGTGGGTTGCTCATGGTCACAACTACGCCTGTCACTATTAAGAAGGGATTAGTACCCTAGACGTGCTCTTCAAGAGATCCTTTATCCTGCTGTTAGAGAGAAATGAGTTCTCACTCTGTTTCATGTGTCTGGAGGGCACACAGACACCTGTAACACTGTCACATCCTGCTAAGGTGGTGTGAAGGGCCAAACCAATGATCTGACATTGTGACAAACTGGGTTTAGGACATGAAGACATGGTTATTCAAAGCAAATGGACTTTTTGGAAGTGACTCTATGAGAAAGTGCATCTCGGGACTTGTCTGCTTGGTGGTTTAGACTAAAGATGTGAAACACATGCATAAACTTGCCATTAAATATCTTTCTTCAGAAGGAAATGGCTTTACTTGGTTGTATAGCAAACTTTATTTCTGAATGGAACATTCAATCTGAAATCTGTGTGTTTATTGACCTCACACCTTTAGTTAGTGACCTTAACTCTCCAAAGTGCTGATGTGTAGACAAGCTCTCAGGACAAATGATGTTCCCAGTAAAATAAAGCTTGGTACAGCTGCTACCAGTGACTTGTAAGCTGGGAGTAAGATGGAAAGCATCATAAATTCATCTGTGTCTTGCAGGCAGGATCATATGCTTTTCAACTGGCATAGCCAAAAATGTGTTTGTACATAGATATCATTCCTTCCCAGTGGTAGGCATTGAACAGATTCTGTTCTACATGCCAGTGGTCTGTGAGAGAGCAGGTGTTTCTATATCTAACGTACTTCAGCTCTGAACCCAGGGCTGTTTTTTTAACTTGGGATCAGGTCATATTCATTCCAAAGTCTATGACCCTCACTGCCATAAATACTTTTTTTTTGTTGTTTTTGTAGCTCTTGGTGTTTTGCACTATTTTGAAGAAAAGGTCACCATTATAATTTTCTCTATTTGATTCAAGTGACTTTCCATACTCTACCTCTTTGGGGTTAAGAATTTCCCAGTTTTAAGAAAGACTGATTACAAAAAATTGCATACAAGTGTTGATCTGAATCTCATTCAGTCAAGTAGGTGTATTGGTATTTATTGCTGCTGGCTACCTGCAGAAAAGGTGAAGTTAGGTATATCAGGGGGACATAGCTGGTAATCCTAAAATGTAGGGTTCAAAATGTGGACTTTTTAGCTGAGTTAGTGCATAGCTTGAAGAATCCAAATTTTAATATACAGGGAGAAATGGGTAGCCTGTACATGCCTTACAACTAACTGACAAATCTGAAAGCACTTGAGTTAACGAAATTCTCTCAAGCATCCCTGTGAGGTAGGGAAAATACATGATGTCCAAGAGTCATATAGTTTGTGAAAAAATACAGTTTCTGAAGGTGTTCTCAAGGTGAATTTATTTATTAAACCAGTGTCCAGCCCCATTTGTGGTACATTAGAAGAACTCTGTGCTGCTGAAATGCCAGGAATGCCAGGAAAGACTGGTGGTAAAGGAGTGATGAGCTAAGGGAGATTATTTCCAAAATTAAGTTTCAGGGTTTAACAGCCTAGGACTTTCTTAACTGGGTGTCTGTCATGAAGCTTCTGTAGCCTCTGAGGATCTCCTTGTTCTTCTGAAACATTAGATGACAAGTAGTCCCAGCTCTGCTTCACCTTGCCCCTAGTTCACCTTGTCAGCAGATGTTTCTGAGGATTCAGTTTCACCCCATCGGGTGAGCAGAAATAGCAGCTTACTGTCACCAAAAGAGGGATGTGCAGGTCCCTCATCTCAACCTTTCTGCTGGTGCTGCAGTTCTGCCTCCTACCTTGTGCTACTGCTAGCAGCTCTTGGGTTCCTCTGCAAGCCACTTTAGTTCCTTAGAGCAATAAGAAAAAAATATTGGAAGAAGAAAATGAAAAAGTGTTTTTTTGTTACTGCATTAGTAACTAGTGTGATGTAGTAAGACTGAAACCATGGACCAAGGTGTTGGATGTTAAATACCAGCTGCCCATTCTCTGTATTTTGGGATGGTTTAGATCACCTCTGGTCCCAGCCTGTAGGCTGCATGGCCACCAGTGGGGCATTCAGGTTGGAGTGTGTTAGGTTTGCTTCTGGAGCTCATCTTTTGGTTTATTTTTTCTGAAACCCTCTGGTTTGTGTGTTGTGAGACTGCTCTGTGGTGTAAACCTGTGTGGTAAGGAGGGACAGTCAGGCAGTTTGTTCCCAGAGAAAATCCCTGAGCTGAAGCATAAACAGGGATGTGGCCTCAGTGAACTGAATCAGCTCTGCAGGGAAAGGGTCTGGCTCAGAGCTGGAAGAGTGGGAATGCCCTGCTGGCCTTTGGCAGGCTGTGGATGTGCTCAGCTGGGAGCACACACAACCAACCAGCTGAGATAGCACCCAAACCCAGCTTCCTGGTGCTCACCTCTTCATAGCCTGATGCCAACCCTGCTTCTCTTCCAAAAACTGACTGGTGTTGCAGAATAATGTACCATGAAAAGCATGAGGGTTTTTAGCTAAAAGCTGAAGTTTTCTTCATAACTGCAAGGCAAGTTTTCTGTACAAGAAAATGGTGTAGGTGAGCGAAGATGCCCAGTTTGCAGACAAGCAACCACCTTTCTTTCATGGATTGGTGCAATTTTTGGACATGCACATGGTTAGCTGTGCTTGATAGGATTGTTGATACAGACTAAAATCAATCCTAAAAGCCTAATTGCCACACCATACTTTTGGGAAAAGCTGAGGGTGTGACTTAACTAATATTAGTGGTATTAGTGAAGGGCAAGCTCCCAAAATGTAAATCAATGGCCAGGATTTTAAACAAGTAATCTGTTAGCACCAAAGCTGATGAAGCATGACTTCCTATGTATTATATCTTGGGACTGATGCCCACACCATTGTAGGGAGGCTTGAAGTCTGTCAGAAGGATGGACAATAACTTTCTTATGTGCAGCTTCTCCTATTTATAGAAACATATGGGTGCTCTCCAGGAGGATGAAGCAGAGTCTTCCCTTTCTGCCTATTTTCATAAAAGTTATAGGACCTCAACTTTTTTAAGGGTGTCTTCTCCTTTGTCCCATGTGGCTGGAATGGGCCAACACTTTGTCGAGGTGATTCCATTGGCCTCATTTCCATAGAAGGCCAGATGGGAACAGGGAGCCAGGGGTAAGCTTCCAAAACTCCATTCCAAGATGAGCCAGAAGCAAAGAAAAAGACACAGTCTTTTCATTGCAACAATTCCCTTCCTGGTACCTGCCTCCTGAGCGGAGTCCCAAACCTTTCCATGGCTCCAGTTTGAGGGAGGAGATGGGCTTTGCAGAACTGGAATGGAATTCTGCACAGCAGTGTCCTGGGAAGCACTGAGGGAGTGTAGACCTCAGTTGAGCAGAGAGTATTTGAGATCACAGCCATGTGCTTTGTCACCTGAATTCTTTCATGGATGTTCCAAATTAATAGGTGAACTTTATTATTAGGCTCCCAGTCTGCAATTTATAGACTTGTCTAAGGAATTTGAAAATTTAACTGGGACATCAGAAACTAACTTGATTTGGGAGCAAATATTTACTGACCAAGGTTTGCAATTGTCAGTTTTCCGTTGGGTTTTAATTTGCAAAGCCAGATGTCTCAGGTCACTTTAATCTTCTTGCAGATATGTTTCCAGCATTGCATTTTGAAGCTGAAAGTTTTTTTTTTTTTTGGCTGTGTTTCTTGCAGGTAGCTTAAAAATGGATGCTCCCAAAGAAATTCAGACACCAGGAGAGTTCAAATGTGAGCTGTGTTATTTATCAGCCCCGTACACATACTATGGGTGGATGCCACCAAACTCACCCTCGATTGTGTAAGTACCCTCTGAGATCACAGACTTAATTTCTGCTATAAGCGTTAGAATGCTTGCACTACATGAGCCCAATGATGTGCTGTATTGACCTTGAACGTGAGGCTTGGTACTTAAAGTGATTTTCTTTTTCCCAAAGGGAAGGGATGTTAAAAATTAGCAGTGTTGGTAGGAAAGATAACAGTCAGGTTTTGTGCCCTGCTTCAATACCATGCAAAAATTTGTATTTAACCTATTTCCTAGCCCCACTGACAATTCCACTATGCCAGTATTTTCTTGCTAGAATACTGCTGAATACCAGCCTGGTATTTCTGGGAATAGCCCTTCCCTCACTGTATCCTCCCTCAGCTGAGCAATATGTACATATAGCATGAATGAAATGTATATGGCAAAAACACTTCTTAAGATCTATTTGGCATGATGTGGAGTTTTGAATAGCAGTGCTTTTTTGTATGAGTTGGACAATCCCTTGTCAGACTGTGTGACATCAGGGTGTGTGGATGTTCACTATTTACTTATATTTTCAGGGACCAAAGCCTTTTCTCTCTCTGCTAAGTAGGGATAGTTTGACTAGAAATGCTGCAGTTACAGCTTTGTCTGCAGACATTAAACTCCCCATAAAATAAAGCATTTTGCTTTAAATGCATGAGTAGCTTGGTGGAGGCCATCATGGTCAACAAATCCATCAGGCAAACATGGTCAGGAACTCTCTGGAGCTGGAAGTCAGGCATGTACTCAGCATTTCACCCCAATAAGATTGCTTAGTTTCTTAAAGAATGGAAACAGCTGTTGGTCACCACCTGCTGTTGTCCTTGAGCAGCTGTCTTTTTATCATTCCAAACCCCACAGTGCTACTGGTTTTCCCTCTTCCACTCAGCAGAGCAATGACTCACCTTTGGTCAGGTCCATTCCTGAAGAGTCTGAATGTGAATCTTAATTTAGGTTATCCAAGGTGAGTGTTTTAACATCTCAGCTTTATTTGGATTATTTGTATGTTCTTGTGGACTCTACCAGAAGAAGCTCTCAGTATTAAATTAAAATGATCAGCAACTATAAGTGTTCTATTTACAGATGAGCACATTCCAGCCTCTCAAGCACATGGAGTGTGCTCTTTTCTACTGTCTTAGCACCTAGAAATGCAAGGGCAATATAGATCACACTATACCAACAGTAGATTGGGGTTTTTTTTCTGTAAAGGGAGTATAAATGTCCATGGGTTTGCATTCACATCACAGGGCTGACATCCTATTTGCAAAACTTAATGTTTAAAGCAAGCAGGGAAGAGGCTTGTACCATGCCATTGTTGCTCTCTGAAGAAGAATGAATTTAAGTAGCAGCTGGAAGGCAACCTTAAACTGTGAAATCTGAGTGCAGTCCAGAAAAGTGGTGTAAAATTACTTGTCTTAATTCCTTCTTCTCAGTGCAGAACTGGCCCCTTTGTTTGCTGTGAGTCTCAAATTTTGGGAGTTGGGCAGACACAGCCAGAAGGATATTGGCACACTTGGCCGGGTTTAATTGCTATTCTGACTTGTGGGTGGTCAGCACCAAGGATGGGCTAAGAGGAGCATGCAATAACACCTTTCTCCTGACTGGGTTTGTTTCCTTGTTAAAGAAATTTCTTACCCAGGTTTCTTACAGCAGAGTCTCAGGCATCCAATTTTAGAAAAAAAAGGGTTTAATAATTGAATGGTGCAGCTGCAGGAACAGCTCAAGCTGCTTCCTCCTGGAGGGGCCTTGAATGAAGGAACCACTGGGCTTTTATGCCCTTACAGTCTGTGCACCTATTCCCATGGGGAATTTCAGGTCTGGGCTCTTCCTGGTGTTCAGTGGCTCCTGCAGGGTCTCGGGGTGACCAGTCCTCTCCCAGACTGTGATGCAGGGCCCTGAGCCCTTCCTTGGGAAAAGGATCCCTGCCCATTCCTGGCTTGTTGCTGGGGGCTCCAGTTGTTTCCTACCATTCATGGCACAACATGCAGCTGGCACTGGGAGCTTGCACACCCAGCTGCCTGCACGGGGAGTATTTCTCAACATCCTGTCTCTGAAGTCTCTTCTGACGTTTAAATGACTGAAAATCACCAAGAGTGATTGCAGCTCAGAGGGTTTGGGATTTTTTTCTATTCTGGAGCTACAAGAGGGAGTTGTAGGCTCACAAGGTGAAGTGCCAGCACTCTGGTTGAGGCTGTGGTGGCTGTGCTCAAGTTTCCAAAACCAGGTTGCTCAGGGCAGTTGTGTGGAGGTGAAGGATCTTCACATGAGCAGGATCTTCCCAGTGGCACTGTCCCTGCTGTGGCAGGGGTTGGACTCCCTCCCACCTGGAGCCCAATGAGGAGCCAAGTGCAGCTACTCAGAGTTTGGGCTTAGGGGCTTGATTCCTGCCCTGACTTGCCAGGTTTATCCTTCCTTTTTAACAGCAGAGGATTGGCAACACAGACACATTTGGGACAAACCTGATGTAACTCTTTTCATTCCCAAATGAAGTGTCTTGAATTTAGGAAGGATTCAGCTGGTATTTCCAAGTGTGGCTGTTCAAGCTGTCAGAAATAGAGCATTTCAGCCTCTCAGGGTCTTTGCATACACTGTGCTTTTCTGAATGAAGGTGGGGCTTCTTCTTTGAAAATACGTTCTTTTAGTTAACCTAGGCCTTGACAATGCACAGAAGATACTTGCAGTGAGCTAATTTTCTAACCTTTTTGAAAATCCTGCTTATTTTGCCTATTGTGGAAATTTGTCAGTCTTTTACTGCTTGTTATCTGAGTTTTCCAGATTCCCTTGATGGTATCACTCAAAGTAAAACATTGATTGTAAATAATTGAGCATAAATTCCTTACCAAACTGGCCAGGCCAGATAGTGAATCACACATATGACTATGGTTTCAAAATGTATTTAGCAATACTGCTTAGGTAACATTGAAAGAGATCTGCAGAAATGATAATTTAGCTTTAAACACCCACTCCACAAAGTAAGTAAACACAATACTATTCCTCTTCATGTCAGGAAAATTAAAAGTCCAGAGAAGTAAAAACTTATCCAAAGCAATAGAGAGAGACAAAGTCAGTATAATATCTCTGTATTGGTTGTGGTTCCTGCTTGTGCTTGACCCAAGTATAGGAACTCACTCCTGGGCTGAGTTAAATGTTAAAACATAGGAATTGAAGCTGAAGAAAATCATACTGGCAAAGAAGTTGGACCAATTGGAAAGGTTTTAGTGACAGGCTGCTTTTAATATTATGGTAATTCAGAATAGTATTAGGCTAACATGTGGCAAAGTGAAAACTTTTTTGACCTTGAATTTGGCAAAGCTAACTTTTGTACCTAAGGAGACTTAGAGACAGATCAGATTTTAGGCTTTTCATGAGACAACCTGTGCTAGCTGAAGTGTATTTCCTTACAGTTGCCAGGCCAATAAAAGTCATGACTTAGCAGCTGTTCTGTGTAGTGCTCATAAACTTAAATATCTTCAAATATCCTCTGAAGTTTCACTCAGTTAATTTACTTCAATCATTTTGTAGCCTATATCACCCTGCTCAAGTCTTTTATCAGAGTGCCTTAGTAAGTGCCATTAGTTCTGATCCAACTGGGAATAATTCCAATGATTATCTGTAATGTCTTAAAACACATCAAAATCCCACAAAAAGGAAGATAATAGAAATGCTTTTAAAAGTCCTTGGGCAGCTTGAGTACCCTTCTTCCTATTACCCTTTCAGAAAAGGGGAGAGGAAATTATATAATCTGACCATATTAATAATTTAAAACAGTAATGTCTGTTTTATTGCGTCACTTTCTAAAGACAGGGAAGAAAGGTGGCTTTTGGAGAAGAAAGGAGGAAAGGGAGCAAGTTTCATCTCTTATTGCTCACCTCAGCAGAAGGTGACTGAGCACTGACCTTGGACATGGTTGTAGGTATTAAGTGAGAAATGTAATACTACAGCTGCTTCCCACTCAACTTCCAGTCATGCAGGGTCAGTCCTGGACAAGGATGGGCAGAGCCTTTCCTTTACATATTGTGGTAGAGATACCATCCCTATATATATATTACTTTCAGATATGATTCATGTCAAAACAGAAATAAACCCTAGCAGCATGCTTTGGCATCTCAGTTTTGCCTGAATTGGACTATTAAATTTGAAATTTAAATGGCCCCCTCCTGCCTTCATCATGGAAGGGAGAAAACACATTAAAGAATCATCAGATTAAACACAGAACTGTACCAGGATAAGGATTTAAAAGAAGGGCTTGACTCTACATAGTAAGTTTAATTCATAGGGCATTGAAAGAAGAGTTAGGCTGAAAATCCCAGGACTGAGAGAGCAGGACTAAGGGTACATGGACCCAGTGCTCAGGGGTGCAGTGGTTCATAGTCATGATTTGCCCAGTTCCTGTTGCCCAAAATCCATACCAGTTGTCAACTCATTTCAGCCAGGAATGCAAGTTGGGCACCTGTGTTGCCTGTGAGGAGCTGTGCCTTGACATTGGGGATCCCACCTGCAGGAACAGCCTCTTCTCTCCTTTGCCATGGCCCAGTGGCCACCACTGGGAGCCCTGAGCCTTGGAGCTGGGGGGCTGTGTGCCACTTGGCAATGCAAGCAACAATAGCTGGGCCAACTTAAACTCTAATCTCCCCTTTTAAACTGGCAGCTTAACGTATTAAGGATACCAAGAGACAAAAAACAATAGGCTCTGGAGTTGTGCAACTGAAATCCACTTTGAGGGCTTTTCAGAGACTAAGGCCTCACACTCATTCCTGAATATGAAGGAGCCTGGCAGTCAGCTCAGAAAAGGACAATAGATGAAGAGAAGTTGTTCCTCAAGCTTCCAAGTCACATGGAAACAGGCTGATTGTGATTTTGATATAATTATCAGCTGAATCTGCTGCTAAAGCCCAGATAGTGACATAAGAAACAAAAGCAAGGACAGGAACACAGGAATATCCAAGCCAAGCTCCCAGAGAAAGGCCAGCTGCAAATGACCATGGCAAAAGGGCAAAATTTTGCTATTTAGGTAAGACCCAGGGAATCCATTCTCCCCAAAAGATGTCCAGATCTAACTAAACTGATGTCTTTATTCATGCTTAAATCCCCAAGAATAATCCATCAGCAACACCAGCTGCAGCTTACCCATGAAATCCTATTTGGAATTTGGTGATCAGCACATCAAGAGAACCAGGGACGTAAGTCTCGCCACGGAGCAAAGGAATAAGACATTTATTGGTTTCTCTTCAGTTGCTCAAACTCTACATTGCAAACACATTAAAATGTTCCATCAGTTTTGCTTCTTTCTATTCAATTACTAACATCTGGTTACAGCTCCTGGGGAAAAAATAAATATTGGGTCTGTACGAGCTGTGAATGGAATAGGGATAGCAAAGATACCTTCTTTGTGCACAACAGCTTTTATACTTTGCCATCAAGAGTTCAGAGAAGAGCCATTAGCTCGGGCTTTAGTACTGGGTGTGTTTTTAGGTTTTAACTAGTCAGTACATTTATTGAGGGTAAGGGATGAAATCTCATTTGAGTTGTCTCAGATGAACAGAGTTCATTTAACTACTCCAGTTATACTGAACACCTCTGTGATACTGATATAATAGTGATACTTTTTAGTAGTCTCCTAGCACAATACAAGTGGATTAATGGAAGTAAAAGTAGGTTTTTTGGGAATTATGGAGAAGATGGTCTGTTGTGAGAGTCCCCAGTAGTTGGTAGTTGTGTTGGCTTTTAGGCCATTTTTGTGGAGGTTGGTGAGGAAGTGTGTGCTGAGGCTCCAAGTCTCACACACCATTGCAGGAATTTGGAAGATTCTCCCTGGAGGTAGAAGTCTTCATCAGCCAAGATTTAGAAGAAAACTTTGCTGTTTCAGTAAAACCCATGGAATCTCTTACACCTTTATTCACTCTCCAAGAATAATCCATCAGCAACACCAGCTGCAGCTTACCCATGAAATCCTATTTGAAATTCAGTGAGCAGGCCAGGAAACCCATGCATGGTGCAGGAAGGAGAAGACAGCTGAAGGAGGGGTGTTGCTATTCCCTGGAGCAGGGAGCTGGTGAAGGTCACTTTAATAGGAGCAGTGGGGCAGTTTATTTGGGGGGGTTTTATTTTTCACCCCGTTGGCTCTAACCAGATGTTAGAATTATTGAGTAAGAAAAAAATTAAATTGCTGGAATATTTCAGCCCAGAAGAAGAATTTTCCATTTTGTGTATCCTGCTAGTAACGTTATTTTCTTTACAGGACTGTAGTCTCTTCTATTCCAAAAGGTTCTGCCTCCCCTGTGTGAAGGAAAACCTAAAGGCTTTTACTTTGGAAATACAAGAAGGCATGGATAAACAGAAGGCCTAGCAGAAATCCTGCAAAAAAAAGGGATACAAAGCATGAATCTTGAAGGACCAAGAGCAACAGTTCTTTGGCTGGGGTTTCTCCTCTCTCTGCTTGGAGACTATCATGTTGCTCCTTTTAAAGAAGTGACCTTCATCAGCTCACTCCTGCTGGAGAGAGCAGCACATTTCCTTGCCCTTGGCTTGGGTTCAGACATCCCCGTGCAGCGCCGGCCGCTCCAGGGAGCGGCTCCGAGGTGCTGAGGAGCCAGAAAGGAAGGCAGACGAGCCTGCTGCCACCATGTGAAATGCTTGCAGTCAGAAACCAAACAGCACAGGGCACAGGAACCATGTCCGGATTTTCAATTCGCTATTTTAGTGCTTCTTGTTATTCTTGATGCTCCTACAGTGTCATGAAATTGATCTGGTTTAATTCAGTATATACCCAAGAAAGTCAGTGTATACCAGTTGTTAACCTGGCAGTACATTTGGCTTATGCTTTACAATAAAGGTGACTTCCTTTTCACTTCAAAGCAGTTAATATGGAAATAGAAAAGTTCCATTTATACACTTAATTCTTTCCTGAATTGGACAAATAAACTGCAGCTACAATAGGGATTTCAGACACCGTTTCCAGCAAAAAAGGTAAAAAGTTCCTACGGAAACAGGAGTTTGTTTAGCTCGAAAATTAACTTCTTCAGTTATCTGTCTTGACTGTCTCAAAAATTAGGTGGCTTTTATGTAAAAGAGTCACATGCCTTAAGGATATGTCTAGAATGCTTCCTAATCACAAAATCATCATTTTTACTCAAGTTATTGTTGGCCATTGCTTCAGAACTTGTTAGTGCCTTGGTTAAAATCTCTTTTTTCCAACTCTTCCATCCATATAATTTTCAATAGGATAACATCTAAAACATCTAAATTTTAGTAGAATGAACATGTGTCTGTTAAAAGAAATCAACTTTATTTCAATTAGGTGTTTAGGTCATTTAAGTATCCTAAAATCTTTCTTTCTTCTGAACTTAGTATGTTGGTGCCCTCTGTTCAGGACTGAAATTTCTTGCAGTGACTGGAGGAGCAATAATGGACCTATTAGTAGCCTTTTCAAGCCTTAAGTGCTTTAATAAATAAAATACATGTATGTCTCTAATTGTGGAAAAAAAGATCCATGTTAGGAGGCAACATTACAGATTCCTTTTTGTAGTAACAGAAGACTACATTTTCAGGCAAAGGGATACTAAACTTATGTAAGGTGGGTGGTATTATATTTCAGTTTCATGTTAGGAGCACTGAGTTTAAAAGCTGTGGTGTATCTGTATTTGCTCTGTATAAATACCAGGAGCATGTCCTGTGCTAAACCCATAACTGAAGAGAGCACTTTCCACCTTAGAATTGATCGAGGTGCCAAAGTAACATAGTTATGTGAGATCACAGGATATGTTTATACCAGCAAACATACCTTGAAACATTTTATTTCCTGGATTTCCCATTGTTCATGACAGGTTGTACTCTTAAAAGGAGATTTTAAAAGCCTGGCTAGTGCAGTTCCCATGTCAGTGAGAATGGGATCTCATCTCTCTGACCTGTTTTCCATCCTGTTCAGCTTCCTCTGTGCCCAAGACAAATGCAGTTGTCTCATTTATTCATAACCATTATCTTTGCCTTCATGATATGACTGAGCAGTCATTTAAAGCCCTCAGAAATTGCCATGCCTTTAAGTACTTGCTCTGTTGAACTGGAGGGGGAAAAGATTCAGTATTAAAAGGGAGCAGAACCTCAGAGCAAAACTACAGAATTTTTAATTTGGCTCAGTACAACTCAGTTATTTATCATGTAACAGTCAGGGATGCCTCTGCTTCACAGTTACCTGGGTGTGAAGACCTGGTAGGTGAAGAAAAGCTAGCAAGTACCACAGAGGGAGAGCAGATGTGTTCTGGCACCTCTGGTCTATGCTTTGGGGAAAGGAGACTGCCCTATGTGCTACTTGGCATTTCCTGGAATCACAATGGATTATTATCTGTGCCCAGCTGTTGAAACTCATGTATTCCACATTCTTGTATTCCCACTGAACATGAGCATTATGGTCTCAGTATCATCATATTTTGGTATATATGTGATTTCACAGCTTGAATGCTACCATACCTAACCTTACCTGTTCTTCATGGGTGCACAGCCTTTACAGGTTGTTTCCTTGGGTTCTCCAAGTACTTTCTGCTGCTCAGCATCAGGTCTTCCATGTTCCTGAGCACAGTTGATAAAGAAACCTGAGTCTTTTTCCTCAGCTGTCATTTTCATTTCAGCAGTCTTTTACCAGTTTAAAATATCCCCAGATTCTGGAAGGAAAACAGCTACCTGTGACATAATTCCCCAAGTGATTTAATTGAAGACATGCTCATTGAATTAGTGTTGCACTTCACACAGAAGTGCAGTCATTACTTGGTGAATGCCATGGATGTCTCAAACCAGCCATACAACCCATAAGAAAATGAAAGATTGCAGCTGCATGGTGGGTCAGCACCAAACTTAGGTAATATATATAGATAAATGTATTTGCAACCTCTCTGAGTATGTTACACATCCACTCCTGCTTCAAAAGGTGTCTACCAGTACATGGGGAAGCATCAGCACTTCAAGATGCTTCAAATGCTGCCTTTTGAATGTCACAGTGCAGTGAGTTCCTGTCCTGGAAATAAAAGATCAGCCCAAGTCATTAAATTCACTTTTAAAAATACTTTATTTTTTTTAAAACCATTAAGGCAAAACCGTGTTTCAAATTAAGTTGGTTTACATTCAGTCTGAAAGGATTAAAGCACATAGATTCCTAGCAGTCTCTATACAAACACTGTGAATTCAACCTCTTATTTTAAAAGAAGGCAGAAAAAAATCAGAATGTAAAAAAGAAAAAAATGTTTAGTTCAAGTTTTTTCATCCTAGATCAGTAGGCTGGTAACGTTTGAGAATGCATCATTGTATGTAGCTAGATGTGACTTTTACATTCACAAGTGCAAGATACGTTGTCTTTCCTAAAAATCCCTGTGAGACCAGGGATTCCATTCATCCTTGGAAGTGTCATTTGCATTTTTCTAACAGAAAGAAACTTGGGAACTTGGCTTGAATTAGTGGTTTTTACTGGGAAACAAGCATTCCATGAGAATTAGGTTTGACTACTTGCAAGAAATGTCTGCTCGTTCTACGTTCTGTATTTACTGTAGTAAAATGTGCCCCAAAGACTGGGAACAATAAGCTGTTTCGTTTCCTCTTTAATATTTCTTTAATATTTCATCAAATCAATATCTTGATTTGATGAAACACTTGTTAGCTCTATTGATTAGGGTTTGGCAACATTAACAACACCAAGCTTTTTTCGTGTCCTACCAGATAACAGACAGTTTAAGATGTGAGGGAGGGCTTCAACATCCTGGAGCACTCAAGCTGTGGTGCTGCATTCCTAGAGAAAATCTGAGCAACTGTTTGTAAGAGCTGTGGAACAGCAGGAGCCACAGAGGAGGCAGCTCCCCTGAGAAGCTGCTAAACCAGACTTTGTCAAACCACTCTGAGAGGGGGTTCTGGAGCCCATCCATAGCATGGAAACGTTGGCTGGATTCGTTATTACTAAAGAAGTAACTAAACCATGTGTGTTCCTCCTCTGCCGAGGGGCCAAGGCACTGTGACTCCATGGAGAGATGCTGGGTGTGTGGGGATGAGCCGTGAGAGCCCTTGGATGGGCTGGGGAGAGCAGGGGTGGCTGTTGGCGTGTGAGTCACTCCCAGGAGGGGTGGTGACCTGCTCCCAGCTCTGCAGCACATCCCACACGGGCTGCCTGGTGCCACTGCCCTCCTGCACACCTGGAGTACAGCACAGGACTGCTGTGCTGCTTGGGGTTTCAGTGGGTCAGGATTTTCCCATCCTGCCAATCTTTCTTCTTTCAAGTGTAAAGAATGCCATGAAACTCCTGGCGTTGAGCATAAGGCTGGTGTCTTTACCACAACAGGGATTATGGTACCTGCATATCCACCCTGAAAAAACACACCAAAATACTGTGAAACAACTTCAAGTACCTCATGCTTGATCTTGCAGTCCTTATATAAGGTCCAGCCTGTAATCAGATCAGTCTCCTGTGCATGCTGTCTATCCCCTGGCAGAGACAGCTCATCTGAAATTGAGGTCCTTGCAACAGGAATTCTGTTTCGAAACATCCACAGCAATGGAATCTGACAGGATTGACTGATGCAATAAAGGAGGTCAAGGAAAAAAACGCCCCAGCTTCAGAAGCAGAAAAAGATTTTAAAAACCTGTGAGCACAACAGAAAAGAGAAAAGAAAGGAAACTGCCTTCCTTAGGGTGGGCTCAGTTACACACTGGGTTTGTGTTGTGTGAAGTGACAGTGTAAAGGAAGTGGCTGCAGGTTAGCACAGGGAAGTCCAGCAGAGCTTTTACAAACATGACACAAACACCTTAGGAGACAACATGCCTGTGTGGTAACACTGATGAAGTGAAAATGCCAAGCTGCAGCAATTTGAGGAAATAAAATATTATCTGTTACAAATAAAAAACAGTAAGTACAAATGATTGCTAGAACATTTATAATAGATTGTGCTTGTGATAGCTGCTGTGTTTGGTGATTCACACAGCAAAATTAAAGGTAGATACTTTTGAAAGATACCTTTGTCCCTATATCAGATTTCCTTAGCAGGATGCTGTAGGGACAGACTGTCACACCTACATGCACCACACAAAGAATCCCTATGAGCTGACTCTGAATTCTATTTAAAATCCCACAGGAACCCTCCTATAGGGAAGCCAATAATGGCATTTCAACATTTTGTTTTGCACTGCCAAATCCTGTTTGCAAATACATCTATAAAAGCAGCAGGTTGCCCTCAGGGCAGGTGGTAGGGAATAATCCTGAGTACATGTTGTTACTCCCAGAGAGCCACGAGTCAGTTCCTCAGAGAACACCAGCACTGGTGCACGAATCAAATGCAGCTTCTTTTTAGCTCTTTTCAAAGGAAAACGAGTGACCACGCTGCAAAACAAAGAGGAACTCAGTTCTACACACTGTCTTTCATATCAGTGAACTTGAGTTAAAAACTTAATTTTGGGAATGCAGCTATTCCTCAACTAGACTTGCTTTTATTAAAATTAAATAAAAGAAAGTCTATGTTCTATGTAAAATATATTTTAAAGTTTTGTTATAATCCTCAACACCAAACACTGATAACTTTGAAGAATTTGTGATAGTTCTTCACAAATGACACAGCAATATAGACCAGACAGGAATAAATAGCAATTTGTCTTTGACATCAGCCTCTTCATCCTTAGTCCATAAAAGTAAATACTTCCTCGCTGTACAAAGGGTTCACAAGATAAAGTATGTAACAAATATTTAAATTAAATAATTTACACATTTTTCTTTAAGCACCTCTGTAATTAATTTAGTGAAAGTTTATACCTTGCAATTATATTCTTGTGTTTTATAAATTGAAACATGAAGAAATGGTATTACATTAAATTTAAAAAATCCCACAACACATAACAATACCAATAATCTTAGCTCAAACCCACATATAATTTAAATCTCCAGTAAAAGGATAATAAAGCTGATTAAACCTAGATACAAAAAAAATTATATGCAACTGATTATCAGGAAAGCACTTGGGACATAAGCAAGCACAGATAACCACGCTCCACCTTACATTCCAACACTTCCTAAAGGACGAGGGGTTTCTGAGAGGGACCATTATTTCTAAGACCTTATGCTTAAACAGTACCACGACAGCTGCAAATGCATGTGTCAAACGCAGTTGCAGATTTTCAGTTAAGTCACAGGGAGCTTTCCAGGACAGACTGAAACTGTTCCTCTGCAGCCACAGCAGGATATCCCCCAGCTGCTCTGCCTCAGATGGGCCCTAAGTTTGTCCGGGCTTTCCATCGGAAATAAGGAGGAAATTCAAACTCAATCGTATGTGACCCAGCTCTTGTGACAAATAAATCTCCCCAGGTTTCAGCAGTTTGAATAAACAAACAAATGTTTAGATGCTTATTATAAGCTCTTTGATGTGCAGCCTTGTGCCAGCTCTCTCATGAGAACGGGCTTAGGCCAGCTCTGGTATTTCCGAGATCTGCGCAGGGCAGGAATAATGCAAAACTCTGCTCTCTGGCAGCACTTCAGCTCTGCAGCAGCTGCTGGAACCAGAGCACAAAGGCACACAGAAATGGCAATTAATACAAAATCTGGTTTCTTTAAATGCCACGAAAGATGCAGGTTCTGTAAGTGAAAACTTTCCTATCAGGTGTCAGTTTGTGTTTAAAGCAAAAGTGGGATCTGAAATTAAAAAAGGTAGAAAGTAACTAATTTTTTTTTTAAATGGCAGCTTAAAAGGAAATATTTAAGGCAGAGAGAAGAATGAACATCAGATTTCCCTAATACTTGGCACAAAACCTTCCTTTCCCACCCCTGCTTCCTCTTTGACAAAAGGTACTGAGGGCACCACAATAAATAAATAAATAATTAGTTTTCCCCCAAACGATGCTCAAAAATGAGTAATCTGTAGGTTTGCTGAAAACTTAACTAAGTCATACCATTGTTTCCCAGGACATTTTTCTATCCATCTGTCTCTTGCCTTAAGCTGTCTGTGATGCCTGGTTGCTAACCAGACTTTTTCCAGGCTATGACAGTAAAATGAGTTATGTTGGCAAGAATCAGATCCAAACCATACCTGACGAACCAGTAAATCTTTAATACAGTTTAAATCCTAAAATTTAATCACTTTACTTCCCTCTATAGATGGGGTATTTTATAATATTAGTTTATCTGCACTTAGGGGAGGTGTTGAAGTAATAGATCAGAAATACATCTGAGACTAGTTTGGATTACAAATTTTTTAAAAAATGGACTCAAACTGAGTAATTTTAAAATCTCCTTGGCCAAAGCCTGCTGTAGTTGCCTCCTGAAGGAGCAAAAGCAATTCCTTAAAAGCATAATGTAGAAATGAGGAGTTCTTTTGCCCATTAATTCTTGGGAATTGAATTGTCTGCCTTGTGCCACTCTTTGAAGTGACTGTGGGAATGTGCACAGGGCAACAATGTGGGCAGTGGAATCCATCCAGAATTTTAGGCTGTGTTAACATCTTGTTCATATTTCTGTAATTCAGAGATGTGTTCTCTTTTTTTTTTTTTTTTTTTTTTTTTAAGGGTCTGCGATTTAATTCAAAACAGAAATGAAACTTTTACTGTCCAAGGAAGTAGTCAAAAATTACTTGCTGGTTTTCAAACAACAGAAAAAATTATGCACTTTTCTCATGCTAATAACAGGATCTTGCTGCAAGCAGCTGCTAAAACAGCTAAATGTTATGTCTTTCACTGAGTTACTCTAGTTGCAATTCTTTATAGCTTTGCTGAGAATTTAAGTATGTGTGATTAATTTTTCCATGTTTTTAAGTGTTACTAAAGTGTTTTATCCACTTTAGAACAAGAGCAGGAAAAGTAGTTGTGCACACTGACTGTGCCTGATTTTCTAGTACACCTAGACTGTGGAATACAACTTTGAAATTTGCCCTTTGCAAAAATCTGAGCTTTGGGGGGAAAAAAATTCAAGTTATCCTATTTTTTTTTAGAAGATAAACTAACAGTTGGCTCCTACAGTTTCAGAATACCACCCCAGAATGGCTGATATTTTGACAACTTTTTGTGTCAGCAATATTACAGATCAATTACTTTCACGGCCTAAACCCCACAGCTCCTCAGTGAAACAGGGTTGGCTGGGAGAATAAAGCAGCAGCATTCCTAAAACCTCTCTTTGTTTCTGAGGGCACACTGTGTGCTGCTCTGGGACACAAAAGGCAGCCCATTTCTCATCTGAGGGTTCCTGGCAAGACCAACAGTCCTCTCTGGGTGTTTGGGGCCTGTTCTTCCTGCTGGCAACAGGGAAGGGGAGGAGGTTTTGTGCACATGCAGTTACTGTTTCTATCCTTCCCTAGATGCTCACCAAATTTGAGGCCTGTGCTTCAGTATTTTGCACTAAATATATCTATATTTATCTGTAACTTCTGCCTTATAATCATTGCCCAGATAAACCCCAAGTTGCCTTTAAACCTGTAATTTTTCCAGTGTCCAGCTGTGCCTGTGGGCCTGGACAGAAACAAGCATTGCCACTGAAATAGGAACGACAGTGTGGTATTCTCACTTCATCACTCAATCCTTTCAGGGAAGATTCTGGTGTCTTCAAATGTGCTACAATAAAATTGTCCTCCTGTGCCATTAAAAGCTTAACTGTAGTGAAAATGCTGGGATTGACTCCTGAGACCTCGGTGTTGTGAAACAGAAAAGTAAAATTAGGAGGTAATAATGTGAACTTACAGTATCAAAGAAACAAAAAGAAAGAGAAACAGCAGAATGCCTTGCATGCAGCTGACACTTCTGGGCAGCTCTGAGAAAAGAGCCCGTGAAGTGGCAGAGTCAGGAAGCCATTTCCTTATGGCTTATTTTGCACCAAGAGTAGACAAGTGCTGTTATATAAATCGGTTCACTCTTAGGAACACAATAAACTTACTCTCAGCTGTGCTGCCTTTTGTACTATGGCACAGTCTGACACCTACAAACACTGTTCTTGGTATTGCTGTCACCTTGTCCTTTCACAAGGACAAAACCTGGTGAAAACAAGTACCAAATACTTCTATCAACGAGGCCTAAGAAGGAATAGAAAGAAATATATCCAAGTGGGTAAAAAATGAAGCAGTGTATTGATCAAAAAAGTAACCAAGTCCAAACAACTATACTGCCAAGACACTGAAAGGAAGCAGGTGCCTCTCCTATCCAATCATTCCTTTGGAGTCAGCTATCATTGCAGTAGAGTGCAGTATCACTGCTGGAAAGTGAAAATTCTTTTTTTTTTCTGGGGTAGGATCAGATTTTTCAGTCTCTCCAAAACTCTTGCTAATTCAAAATAGTATTTTTATGTCAAAACTGCATCCTGAGCTATTACAAGTTCTACAAAAATACAGGTATTTTCACATTTCCTTAAAAAGACTTCTGAAACAAAAAAGTTCCATCAGTTTATCATGTTTACTCTTCAAGAAACACCTGTTGGAGCATCTCTGCTGTATTTTAGATAACTCTTTGGATTTTGCTCAATTTCATAAGAGAACTGTCTTTTCAACAAGCTAACACTAAATATGCCAACGTAACACTCTATGAATCTGTACATCATTTCATGGAATTAAAGCAGCAATGGATCAAAGATCTTTCCAAGTTTTTAGAAGTGTATGGACAGTGATATCCAGCCATTTGCTACAACTAGACTGAATGTTTTAAGAAGAAGTGTTAGCTGGTTCTCAGTAATTACCATTAGGCAAAAGTGCATCATCTTTCTGATTGTGCAGATACCTGGAAGGAAGGTGCTGAATTTGTTATATTAATACTAAAACGACTAAGCCAAGAGGAAATACAATTTTGTTCATTTCTGTTACTTAACATTCTGATTTATTATACAAATATGTATTCCTTACCAATCTTCAAATTTCCAAATAAAAGAATCATTGTAAGACACTTCATTGAGCACTCTGACCAGTATTTTTCTGCAGCACTTTTTCAAAACAAGACAAAAGATCCCAAACCAAAAGAAGTGTAGCACTCCAGTTCCCCAGTTCTAGGTTTTTCCTGCTCTGGGCTGAGTGAACAGCACATAACTGTGCAAGTCGTTTTGCTCCCATCTGTATTTCTCTGTCTTTAAATATTGTGGAAAAAATACTAAAAATCCTTAATACATATCCCTGTAGATTTCCTGTAGTAAAGGGTGTAAATGTGCATCAGATTCAGTCTTCTTGATTATCTGAACAAGCTGAGCATGCTCTGTGACCAGCTGTCGGAGGTCAGCCATTTTTTGGAGAAGTTTTGGAAAGAGGAAGGTGTCATCAGGATGGTTGTTTTGCAAGTGAAGTTTCAGTACATGCACAATGCTCTCCTGCATTTTTTCAATGTGTCCTACATTTACAAGACCGGGACGATCTGTTCTCAAAACAAGCAAAAGAATACATGTCATAATTTCATAATGATTCCTCAAAGTGTAGTTAGTGGTAGAACTGAATCTTCCAGAGGATAGAAGCTTTTCCATTAAAATTATTAATTCATGAGAGGGAAATACTAGAATTTACTACCTTAGAGAACAAATATGTAATGCTTACCTCCACAGCAAATAATGGCAGCAACAAAAAGGGATATATCGCTATCATCCAAATCCAGTGCATTGAATTTCATTGCAAAATCAAATTTTGGCTCCATTATATCACAGAATGGTTTCCTCAGGCTTTTCAGGAACTCCCGGGTTATAAATCCATTCCCATAGGCCACCAGCATCCCGTCCTTGTTCATCACAGAGGCCAACATGGCAAATATGGCTTCATACACCCCATACTTCAGTAGTGTCACCTGATCGTTCAAGTCAAGGTTGGAGAAGCCAGGGATGGATTTGGCAAATTCAGTGAGTTCTGTGACAGTCTCCACAGATGTACACTGACAGCAGTGGAAGATCCGAACTTCTGCTTCCTTGTTCTGAATCCCATTGGCTACCAGTTTTGCCACCAGGGTCTTCTCTGCCATACATAAGGTATCCATATCATGTATAACAAATGGCTACAGAGAAAAAACCCCACTAGTTCAGTCAGAAAATAATGGTTATTAATAATTTTTTTCCTAAAGAATAAGAATTTTATAAACTTGAACTCCTATGCTAATCAGTCCTGAACGATCAGTAAACCCTGAGTTCTTTTATATTTCTCATCAAGACAAACACTGTATGACAGAATTACAAACTGCAATACCTAACAAGTCTGCTCTGCAAACAGCAATGCAAATAGCCAAATGTAAAGATGCATGGCATATCTTTAGCTTAGTTTTATCTAATAGTTACAGCGAAGCTCCAGCACTCCTGTGCTTGGTATGCAGCTGTCCATCTCAGAGCCAGTCCCAGAGGGTTCACAAAAGACTTGTATTACCTTCTCCAGAAGTCCAGGTTATTCTGCCTACTGCTATCTATTCCTAGCAATTCCTAAACGAACTACACTTGATGCCCATCATGATGCTTTCCTGAAGTACCCTAGGGGGAATACAGACAGTCATTTCAATACAGGGCAGCATATTTGCATAAGAATGTGAACTCTGCACTATTCTTGTGTTTTATTATCAGATTTTCAGAGACAATGTCCCTGTTGTTGCAACTTTGTAGCTGCAGTTGGTGCTAAGTCATCTCTAAACAGAGAATCCCACTAGAATGCCAAACACTAAATGTGGTCTTTTCCATAATCCCCTTTGTTTCAAAAGGTACATGCTTTACAAACAGGTAAGCAACTCTCTTAAAGCATCATATCAAAAGCAGCATTCAGACTTGTGAAAAACCAGAACTCAAAAATATTTTGGCACATATCTGCAGAGCAACAACCAAAATGAAGCACAGTTCACTAAAGAAAAAGAACAAACCCCAGTGCTTCCCAGCCTAGCAAAGTCACAGCAACTGACCTGGAACAGAAACTTAGTTCTATACACAATAAGCACCTTCCCCGTGCTGTTTTGCTCATCTCAAATACCACGGGGAACACATAGCGTTCTGTCAGGAACTCATAGGATTCACTTGTTGCATTCAGAAAACTGTCCAACAGGTCAGATTCCTATGGTTGTCCACATTTAAACGTTTATGGCTACTGCACATTCCCTCTCACTCCAGCACAGTTACACAGAGCAGAACTTTCCATGGGAAGGTGGATATGAGTGGAAAGTGGCAAAGCAAGACACACAACACATCTCTAAACCTTTAAAAGATGTACACTATCTTATACACTTTAAAAAAAAAAATTTACATAATTTCAGTATGCAGAAAAGAGGTATTGCTAAGAACTTGTGAGCTAAATTAAAAAATGACACAATGTCATAATGAAAAAAGCTCGTTCATTCTGAAATTAATTATAGTGGTGCTAAAAATTAGGATTCACTGAAATCAGCTATCAATGCAGGGTTCTGAAACAGGTGGGTTGCTAATCACAAGCAAAAAACCTCTTCTTTTAAAATTTTATTCTGCTGAAAAGTCGAAAGAAAATGAAAATGTTTGTTTTCTTAAGAGATGATGAAATAGCCTAAAATCCCTTTGCTCTTCCCTGAATATGGAAAAAAATTGGAAGCAGCCTCTTTATAACATCTAGAGCTGATACTTCATTAATTTTTATGTGCAAATTCACCCAGACACACATGTGCTGGTCACTGTTGGCTGATCAGTCCTGTGGCTGTGGCCACACAAATTCAAATACCAGCACTGAGATGAAGTGCTCTAGGATCCATCCCTGCACGTGTGACACATGGTGTGGCTTATGGTTCTGACACAGGGTGACAAGCACAAGGATTTTCTGCAGAAACCCACTCTGTGAGGAGCTAAAGGTGGTATTTACTGTAGGCTCACAGCAGCCTGTATCCCTGAAATGTTTAAGCCTGTGCCTCATTTTACACACCTCTTCAATGCCATGAAAAAGACTGGGATAATTCATGTGTCTCTCTTCTAATGCAGAAAGCTGTAGACTTGGCTAGACTAGACCATTATATGCCAAATTCCATAATGTAGGAGACAGCTTGCTTACAATTTTGATAACACTCATCCCCACACTTATATGGTTTTCATTATGGCATTTGTAAAATTTCTTCCCTGCAAATTTTTACTGAAATTTTTAAAATAAAATAAGATACTAATCTTCTACATAAAAGTAACAAAAATCACAGCAGAACTTAAATAAATATGCATAAAGTGAAACAAGTGAGTCCTTACATCAATTATACTCTCCCATGTGCTACCAATCTAAAAGCAGTTGATTGAATTAGGTAGACCTTGGCTATAAATTACCCTGAAAGAAAAATAACTTCTACAGCATATGTGTCTTCACAACCTTGCTTGCTTCTGCCTTTCAAAGGAACCATACAGAAAAGACCAGGAAGGCTGGGTGAGGAAATGGCCAGCACTGTAAACAAAAAATTACAAACTCAAGTTTTCTTTCTCCTCTTGCTATAAATATTATTCTGATTAAAACAAAAGTCATGCAGAGTGCCTGTGCTCCCTACAAGATGATAGTACTTATCCTGGCATTTGTGACAGAAAAAAAATTTTTTTCACTGTCATAATAGGAAAAGTATTTTGAACCACTCTCACCATATCAAGAGGTATTCACATTCAGATATCACTTCATTTTTGATTAAGAACAATAATTGAAGGTTATGAGTTTCCATTTACAAGGTAATCACCTGATTTTCCTAAAGATTCTTACTGACTCTGACAGTGGTTAAAAGCAACCATACTTACTACAGATATTCTCTTTGAATATTTCACGTCTGTATTGCCATGATATTTATTTTCTAAAAGATTTGCTAAAGAGTCTACCAAATTATTACAATCACCCTATGTACCTGTCAGCTTTATATTAAAGTAACAGAAAAAGTACTTACTGGATTATTATTGGTTTTCCCTGCAAGGATGATTCTGGCTTTAACCTTGTTCATATTGAAGTTTTTCAGGTAGGCATCATGAATTCTTTTGGCAAGTGATTTAAGATCTGCCATTTCTGAATCTTCTACATAATTTTCACCTGTTAGAATTTCTGCTTTGAGCTTGGCCTTCTCAGACCTCGGCATTCGTCCAAAACGTATTGCTGATGGGAAGACATAATTGTAAAACAAACACAAATTATACAAGAACTTAAGTCTTTTACCATTGCTGATTAGAGCAGTAAGACTTTCTAGAAAATTGAGGTAGAGGTGAAGAAATCTCCTCCTTCTCAACGAAGTCAGTGATTAATGTGCTAAACTCAAGGAAATCAGGTGTTTCAGAACACAAACTGCTATCTGCAGTGAGCTAGAACACATTCTTTTTCCTTCTACATTACCCAAATACTTGTTTTCTCCTTATTGAGTTCTGCAGCTCCCAATATGAAACTCAAAGTCCACCTTGGGAGCTCTTAAAACACTGTGTAAACTCATGGCAGAAGCCTGGCAGAAAGCACACACAGGAGCTGGAGAGCTACAGCAGAGTCAGGCCTGAATCCCACTGCTGGCTCAGGACCTGCAGGGGCATTCAGTTCTTTATTCAACACATCTGTACTGCCAGAGGGAACCCCAGCCCAAACACCTGCACTTACTAAAAAAAAAAAGCTATAGGCAACAAAATCTGCTCTATCCCCAGCACTCCATACTGCTTTCCCAACAGACTAGCCCTTCAGGAGTGGAGGGAACAGTATGAATACCCAATGTAGTCATTAGGATATTCTTCTGAGAGGCAGGAGATGCAAGTCTGAAACACCTCTGGGTATGGAGTTTTTGGGCAAGTGGTCTTGCCATTCATGGGAACATCCACATCCTTCTTCAGTTTCAGTTTCAAGCCCCATTTTATCCTTGGGAGGTGTGCAAGGGTTTGAGATGGCTCATACAGTGAGTTGCTTGTACCACACTTCAGCATCCGACCAGTGGGGACAGGACCTCACTGCCTACACTGAGCAATTCAGGGCATGAACACCATCAGCCCTTCAACGTGCCCAAGGGGTCTTCTCATGACATGAGGTGACTGTAGGCATGATCTGAAATACAGCTGTGGACTTCAATGGATGTCCAACAAGGAAAGCCTGATCAGAATCTGGCTTAGGTGCTTCCTTCCCCTTAAGGATGAGTGGTCACACCAATCTGTTGAAAAAGTGGAAGAATTCCTGCTCTAAACTGAAACTTACAGTTTTAAGATCATGGGTGTAAATCTAGTTGTAGCTCTTTTCCTGAGAACTATTGCCAGCAAGTTAGCATCATCCCTTTTCCCTGCTGCCTCCCACATTTGCTGCAATAAAACTGTGGCTATTCCCTCCATCTGGAGCACTGTGGCAAACAGTGTTTAGTAGGGTTAAACTGCTTCATATGGCTGTCAGTTCCTGCCAACCAGCACAACTCCCTGCTCAACTCCCATCCTGAGATGTCACTTTGTTGTCCAGCACACTTTTTGAGGATGGTTATTGCTAGTCTTGCAGACACTACCAACCCATTCCCCATTGGGAAATGGACCTCAATCTCAGTAAAGGCTCACCACAAAGGAGCCAGACTTCTGTAGAACCAGAAAGTCAACTCTCACAATGCTTCCTGCTGGGACTCTAGACTACAGTGTCACAAGCAGCTTCCCCAAACATGTTCCCAGCCCACCTATCCTGACTGCATAGTTTTCTTAGGAAATCTGTCTCCTAACCCACAGCTTTTCACCTAGCATTTTTACCTACATTCACATAGCACCTGCCCCCAAGTTCAGCCTGAACAATACCAGAGCCAAGCAGGGAAAGCAAACTACTGTCATCTGGCCCAGTGAGATGTGCTTTCTCATGGCTTGGCCTCTCCCTCTTCACCTGTGTTGCTCAGCAAGCTACATCCTGCACAGAGAACTGCCTCGTGAGTTGAAATTGGTCTGTAAGCCACAAGCTTGCCACCCTTATCTTAAATCACTAGCACAAACAACAACATAACTTTTAAACTGGATATCTAAATGCTCTGAATTTTTACCATTCTGTTTAACAAACAACCTACCAGATCCCTGTTGCACAGTCAGCACAGACCTTTGCCCTCCCTACCCACTTTCTGAACCATCTGCCCAAGAGCTGTTGCACTGTAACCTGAAAAATAATGAAGGCTGCTTTCCTGCAGATTTCTATCCTGCATCATTCCCCCTCACAATGAAGCAGTTGTTTTCCTCCTACTCCTCTACAAAACCCTTGATCAGAATTATTCCAGTATTGAAATTTGTTTCAATGGGAGTACTGGTGCCAAAGTTCTGGGGTGAAGAAAGCAAATAAATGAACATTCATATGGACAAACTGACACACAGCACAACTGTGTAAAGCTCATAACAGCACATTTGGCAGCTCTGTATCAACCACATGAACCCATCAGAGAAACTGGCGTCCCCCACAGCGACCTATCCTGTAAAAAATCTGAGGTTCAATTCATGTGTGTGAGTAAAAATGCTATCCAAGTGCCTGCCTCCAGCAGCAGACTCTGGGTAGGAACAAATTAAGGGCATTCTTACCTACCATTATGTGACATTCCAACTGAAAGGCACTTCTGAAAACGACAGTATTGGCACTTATTACGATTTTTTTTCTGAATTTTGCAGTTGCGATCACATTTATCATAGATGAGTTTTAAACGAATTGTTCTTCTAAAAAAGCCCTATAAAAAGTTTGAAAAAAACAATATGCAGTGTTAATGAATGTTGATTACTAAGCTTCAATCATACAGGTAATTTTTTTTTTCTTTTACTGTTTATTAATGTCACCAGGAAAACAATACACAAAGTATAACCTGTACCAATCCACGCAGTGGTGTGTCTGAGGCCATGCACAGAACGGAGAACACAAAAGGAGGGAATAGCTCTCAGCCCTCTTTCTTGGAAGAGAACCCAAAGAACCCAAAGAACCTGGGCAGATTTGTGCTTAAGGATGAGGCAATACAATCAGATACTGCTTTTGGATGCATTCCTCAGCATCCTCATCTTTCATCCAGTGTAAGTCACACCCAGAGAATTAACCCATCCTTCCTTCACCCAGCTGATGCGAGGGGTATGAGAACATAGCAGGGAGTGCAGAAGAGCCAAGGACACAATGCTGAGCATTGCAGAACAGCCTCTACCCCAGCTGCTCTTTCCATGACGTCTGCAGTCTGCAATGCAAGGTTGGTCACACACTGCCCAACCACAGGGTCAGCAAACCCAGAGCCATCGCAACATTTTGTGTCACATCACAGAGCAACATGTCATTTGGGCTGTGGGACACACCTGGCTAGGAACTGGTTCCCCATCTCTAGTAGATATTCTGCATTATTCCAAAAGATTTACATTCAAATGATCATACTGGCACGGTGCATGAAAGAAAGCTGTACACAAAGACTGTTATTTCTCTCCTGTTACCTTCTAATATAGAAAAAATATGGAAATCTAAAACATTAGAGGAAAAAGAAAAGAATCTTATTGTTCATGGGTCATATCATCCCAAAAATTATGCATTAATTATAAGAATAATTTTCCCCAAAGACATGCCCTGGCCCCAAGCCTACAAGAGGTACAATACTAAAGGATTCAGGCAGCATGTGGTAGACGTGAGAAATTTGGGATTTGTTACTGTTATAACAGGAATGTAGCATACTCCTCCCAGCCATATTCCCAACACAAATAAGACACTAGTGGAGCAAGAAGGCTTTTTTTTTTTTTTTNTCCTGCTTGATGAAGGTCTGTTATTGAGTTATGGTATCTGGACAACTTACTTCAGAAAAAAGGCCACAGATAAGTTTATTATTTAAATAATTGTAAAGGCTAGAGCTATAGTAATTGAACACTGATGTACCAAATGTTTATCTTCATATTACCCCATAAATAAAGCAACATTATTTAGATTCTTAAGAAGAAAATTATGACTGTACCTTACAACCTTCACAAGCATGTACTCCGTAATGGTAGCCTGAGGCTTTATCCCCACAAATTCTACATTCAATGTTTAATGCTCCACTGGGTGATTCATCTATGCTACCTGGAGCTGTGGCAAAATTAATGGATGAAGGACTGGATGCTGGTGAAAGGGTGTCTAAAAAAAAAAGGAACACTTCATAAATACTATACTATCAAGACTGATACAAGTTCTATACTAAAAACCACACAAAGCATGAGCTTATTCTAAAAAATAATCTTGAGTTAATAGTCATTAAGTGAACTAACAATTTGACCATAAGTCTTTGAAAAATAATTCTTATTTCCAGTGCAACACACACACAAAACAAAGGGTGTACCTTGCTAATTTTGATGAGACATAGGATGTCAGGAAGGAAACAGCCTTACTGAAGTGACCCTGGCAGTAAGAACTAGATGGGTGAAAATGGACCCAATAAATACAGACCACAGCAATGTTCTTTGCAGAAAGGCTGTGAACAGCTCATCTTGGCTATACATCTTCCATCTCTTGTGCTGCAGGGATGAGCAGGGGATCTCTTGTTGCAGTACCACAAGAGACACATTCCTACCTCACACAGATACACTTCAGATACACATAAGGACCTTTGAAAAGCTACTCATCATTTTAAATAACAATCTAAACTGAGGCCTGCAAAGCAGATAGATGAGTCCTCCATATCAGCAGAAAAGCTGAACAGATGTTAAAAGAAAGGTAACACAAATGCCTGCTTCTAAAATAGTCTGGCTCAGGTATTTTGTATTTTTCTTAAATGGGCAACGCATTTCTGAGTCATACAATGAAATAAACTTGCCAGACATGCCACCAGTAGATGAACACATTACAAAACTAACACGTTCCAACCTTAATTATTTCAATTAATATTTCTAGCTTGTTTGAGGAAAATATTTTCTGAGGCCAGAATTTCTTTTATCTTCCATCTTAAACTTGCACCACAAGACTTCAGCAAATTAATGGGTGTGTTATTTTAACAGACAGATTAAGAAACACTCATGAATGTAGGTCAGCAAGTATTATGTTGGAAAAAACCTTGGCACAGAACTCAGAGTCTGCATTGCCAGTTCTGCCAAGCCCACAGGCATCAGAGTCATCAAGAACAGCCTAAACCTCAGGATTTTTTTGAAGTGTGATTTAATTTTTCTTGCCCTATGGAATGTGAGCCTTGGAAGTTTAAATTTTTCATGTTCTCTAAGCACAGAACCAGAACCTTTTGCAATGAGCACTGAATACTCCATGAGAAGGCGACGGTCAAAGCTGATCTAAATTATTGTAAGACTTGTACACACCCATACTCAAATAATTGTAAAATCTCCTGCCTCTGAAGGACCATGTTATAAACAAATCCACAGATACATAAAGCACAGCATAACTTTTCCTGTACAAGGCATCTCTCTGATGAGAAGGCCTACAACCAAAAGGGAACCAAGTCATAGTTCTAGAAACATTCCTTAGGTCAATAGTGCCAGGAGGCAGCTCTCCCCATTCCCTTCAAACCCACACTGCTCATTTCAACTGCCCTGGTTCTATTATTCCAAGGTGAAGTAGGGATCACAAGCTGGGAATGGATCTAAGGGAAGAACCCCCCAAAGCAAAACATAATGTAAACCAAACAAAAGATTAACAGTAAACTATTTCAAATGCACTACTGCTAAAAGACTTGCAAACACCCAGATTCAATAGGAAAACCTTCCTGAGATCACCACAGTGTCCCACGCCACTGCAGTGACTCCCATTCTGATCTCCCAAACAAAACCTCTGACTAAAGACTATGTAGCTTTATGCTACAATCATTCTTCAGTGACATTTGTCTAATATATTAACTTCAACCCTAAGTATTTTAAGACCATGCCATAATCAGATTATATATTTCTAGTGTCACTTCATCATAAACAATAATTATTGCATTAAAGAAGTTTTTGATTTCTACCATTTTATTTATAAAAGAAAGTTTTTTGTTAAACCAAACTCTCTTACCTGTTATAACTGATCCATCAGATCCTGGGCCATTTCCCAGTGATTGGAATTCTGTTAAACTTAAAGCTCCAGAGCTATCATCACCTAGAGACTGGGACAGGTCTTGAATGTTCTCCATATCTTGTAGGAACTCTCCAGATAAAGGGCTGTCTATATCCTCCTCCTCCAAGGGAGTAAGGGGATAGAGCTGGTTTTCAGTGTCCACCATTTTGATGAAGTAGAGCAGTCACTTAAACTTCTTTTTACTGGTGAAAGAACAATTTTTTAAAATCAGATATTTAAAAAAAATATTTGAACCAGTTGCAGCACACTGAATACAGGATTCCTAATCCAAAGGCAAAATATTATACAACATTCTGTTCCTCTGGAAGCTTTATGCAACATGAATCATCAGGAGCACAGGGTGGGGATAATTCCCCAAAAGACTTCAAGATGAATGAAAGTTATGACAAGATCAATCTGTAGATTGTTGTTTTCTCTCCATTACTGAGAAAAGTGTTTCTACAGAAGGCATTACACACTTCCCACTAAAACATATAACAAACATCAATATCCTACTCACTCTTCTTGAGTAGGAACAATAAAGGAGATGCTGTCAGTATTACTAACTTGCCATCTCATTCTCCAAAGACCATTAGTAGACATCTATTTGCCCAATTTCTTTGAAACAGGATAGTTTTAACTAAAAAAGGAAAATAATTTCTACATCACATAGTGCAGCAAGCAAGAATATGTAGGAGACTCAGTAGGGGAGTTTACCCATGATTTCCAACACCAGTTAGAGACAAGAGGCACATTGACTGTGCTGGTGGGTGAGAGCTGGACGTGCAGCATGGATAAGCCCAGTAAGACCTGGAACTGTGCTGTTTGCTCTCAGTTATCTATCCAAGTCCCTGACATAACCAGAACATACTCAGACTCAGAAATGAGAAATCCCTTGTACGTATTTGTGAAAACAAAATTAAATTCTTAGCCCTGTGATCCATCTATTTTGTGATGTGGGAAAAGTATAGAGAAACCCTCAGCAATCCAAAGGAGACCACCAAATTTGTCTCCCCAAGGAGCCATCAGCAAAAAGAAGAGAGGAATGGCAGAACATGTGATTGGCACCACTCTTCCAGTGTGCTCTCCATGAAGTTCTCCTGGGTTAAACCAGTTGTTCACAGCACAGCAACGTTATATTCCTCTGCAGACACTCAGCCCCAGCATTGCTCGGGAGGTTTCAGTAGGCACTGGGCTTCTTGTACCCAGTGCTCCCTGCTGAACCACTTACATCTCTCCAAGCATCACTTCTTCATCCAGCACAAGTATTTTTAAAAGATTAAGTGAACACTGAGGTCTACCTTCAACCCAAATAGGCATTATCTGGCAGGAAAGCAAAGGAAAGGCTTGAGAGCTGACCTCTGAACGTGGCAACAGCTGCCTGGTATTGCCCAAACTGCACCACACTTTTCCACATTTACAATCAGTATGTAAAATTCAGCAGTCTTTTTAAGCTAAATTTCTGTAAAAACAACCTAATAGCTAGTGAAACATAAATGGAGTGCTTCTTGTTTTAACTATCAAATTACATACCCTTTTGTACTTTCAAACACTACAAGTAAATTACAGCTGCTTAATCATTAGAGCTCTTGTCAATGATTAACTAGTACTTAGGCAAGCATGGCGACAACATAACAATTTTTGAAGACTGTCAAAATATACTAATATTCACAATACTGACAATTAAATTTTTTATAAGCACAGAAAATCCTTAAGTAATATGTCTAGTATTTATGCAGTAAACTGCCTTCTGGCTTCTCTGTGCTCTGTGCATGTTTACACATGCATGTGCTTTCATTGGCAGGTTTCACATAATATGCATTGATCCTTGCTTGAATGAAAAAAAACTTCTAAAATAAAAAGGGTAATGAGTATGAAGTTAATTTAATATTCACAGAGAGTATTTAGTTTTACAAAAAGCCCTGTACATGTTCCAACAGTTGATGTAGTAGCTGCAGCATGATGATTTCTCTAAAAGATCTGTGTCTTCTAAGTATTTGCAAAAATTCTGTGCCACAAAGACATTTGCAGAAGATTTTCTCAGTTCCCCATACAATACTTTAGTCTCCATAACCCCTTTCCTACCAGCAAGTACCAACATACACAAAACTGAAAACAAGAGAATAGAACATAAAAAAATAAGGACACCGTTTCACTGAGTTATGATTTTAAGGTTAAACAGGTTTTACCCTCTCACATCCTGTAATCTCTGAAATATGTCTATTTTCACAAGAAGTCCTTTCCTACCACCTCACTGTGAATACCCACTGAGTAACTTACCTATAAATTTGAAAGTGGTCCCAAAGAAATCAGTCAAATTATTAAAGAAAAATACCTCAACATGCAGCTATCAGTTACTTGCTTCATTTTTGGAAAGAAATGGAGTAATACTAAACCTCTAGCCCTTCCACATTTAATACTTGCCACACCAGGGATAATCCCTGTAAGGAAACAGGTCTCTGAGATGCAAAGGTCTCCGGGAAGTAATAACAAAGTCTGAACTTACTGCATAAACAAATTGATCGTGTAAAGGGCTTGCTTGCAAATACCAGGGTTAAAGTTGAAATAATCATTACCTCTAGGTCATTTTGAGAATGCTGGGGCTGAAAACAGCAAATGTAAAACTTGTGATTGCAACAGATATTTTTGGAAAACTTCACTGGATAGGAAGAGCCTTGAATATGTAAACTGCAGATTATTTCCAATATCCTGATTCAACACAAAAAATAACAGAAAATAAGATTTGGTAACTAAAGTGGTCTGACTTCTACCTGGGAAAGGATGCATATTTTCTCCTCTATCATGTGACAATTGATTCAGTTTTCATAGTTTGTAACCTTACATACTCACACTATTTTATATTTTAAAAAGTATTAAGAACATAAGACAGAGAACATTTTCCATGTACATGATGAAAAATTTTCATAAGCCACCCCTTCAGAATCAAGACTGCCAGTTGCATACCTCCTCTCCAAAAAAACCCACCCAGAAAAATTTCATCTTTCTTGCCTTTATTCAGCTGTACTTCAAGATACTATATGCAACTTACAAGTATCCTTACCTTTAAAAGAAATCAAAATTCATATACCCTAATGTTGAAATTTGACAGCAAAGCTGTAAAGTTAGGATCTTAAAATTTACGTAAGGAAAAATTCTATGCAATCTTGATTCTAATTCTCTCCCCAGCCCCTTGGCAGGGGAGTGAGCAAGTAGGGCTTGGTAGCCTCCTCAGGTTAAGCCATGACAAAATGGTGAAAACAATATAAGAATGGTTTTTTTATATTACTCAGCCAAACTCAAGGAGAACTTACTGAGCTAGAAGCCTGCATTTCTTTGGACCCACGATTTTCTGTCCCACTGGATTTTAAGTAACATTGGCTAGTGTGTATTACAGATCAGTGTCTCTGAACAGACTACTTGCTTTCCTTTTAAATGTGACCTTCCTGCTTTAAACTATTCAGCTGCTTTCTAGACCTTCAAGATTACATAGCCACAGTTTCCTCCAATGGTTTCTTTCACTTATGTAACACATCTAGTATACACTAAATAGTTTAAAAAATTGTTTGTTTTGCCAAGATTACTATTTAAGGACGGCAACAAAACTATTCAGGGAATAATGAAACTATTTATTCCAAATATTACACCCTCTCACTTTCACACAACAGATGCAGTTACTAATGGAGAAAAAACTACAAAGAGGAAATTAATTTTCAGCAAACAGAAATAAGAGAGGTAATTCATCTCACCTAATGTCACACAGCTCACTTAACATTTTTAGGTTGAGTGGAGCTCAATGGAATTTCCAGAGCCATGACTGATCTTCGAGGCCATGATTACAAACTAAAAACATGGCACTTTTCAATCCAACCACTTCCCTGATCCAGTTCACTGCAAAGCCTTACAAATATTAGTGCTGGCTCAATGAAGAGAGCAGAAATAAGCAGCTGGGAAGAGGGATACATGTGCTGCATGGCCAAAAAATAACTGCATGTGCAGCCTGAATCTCCTCTGCAGAATGCAGAGACTGTGGGGACAGGCTGGGTCTGCAACAGGCACTTGCACTGCCTGAAGTGAAGAAGCCAAAGTCTCTTTGGTCTCCTGAGAGTGGTGAAAACTGCTTTACAGACCAGACAGCACCTCTATTAGATGAAGAGGTATTACCATCTTTTGGCAGGGCCATGGAACTGTTATGCAGGCTGCTATGTGCACAGATACTCACCCTCCAGCAGTAAAACTGCCACTGAAATCCAGTAAATGGAAGACACAGGCATTTACTCTGAGCTGACACAACATGCTCCAATAAATAAATAACAAAAATGAAATTAAAGTTACAATACTGGAAACTCAAGCTGAGAGTAGAATGTAGCTCAAAGAAAGACCTCTGCTGCTTATAAAGAATAAAACAACATGCTAGCATCAAGTGGCTTTCTAATGGAGAATTTTAAATTCAACAAGCCCCTCAAGATCCTGGTAACCAGGAATTCCATTCAGAACACTTTCTATTTACACTGACTTCATATCAGACCAGAAAATAGATTTCACCATATTTCATCCACAACATTGGACTAGTCAGCCTCTAGCAGACAGCTCAGCTTCAGATGTAAGGAAAGACCACAGCTCCTGGGTATCAGAGCAGTAAGATCTGAAGCCTGTGTTTAAAGGAGCCCCTGCAATCCTTCCTGACAACAGGAGCCAGATTTGGTTTCATCAGCAACAGGACAGGAAGGTTTTGCAACCTGTGCCTCCAGGCTCTGAAGACAAGACTTACAGGTCTATCACCTCAAGTTTACACCTATCTGCAATCATGCCTGCTTTCTTCCATATAAATGGATGTATCAAACGTGGCATTACTCAAATTTGCATCAAGGTCCTGCTGATAAAAGGAAAATAACCATGTTGTAAAGAGGGGAGACTGAGGTGTTGTTTAAACAGCCTTCGAGCTCAAATTGGTTCCAGTCTGCATAGAATACCAACATGACTGAGATTTTTTAGTTGTTGGGTTTGTTTTTTCTCTTCTAAATGTGGGTTTTCATATCCAAAAAGTAAATGCTTTGGAGGTTTCTGTAACTGGGAATAGGAAGACTTGACTTTTCTGTCTAGTGAATGCTGAACTGAAACTAAAGTCAGAAATAGCTGTATATCAAAGTAAAGTTTTCATATCTCTTTTAAATCTGTGTCTGCTGAATCCTTTAAAGAGCTGCCTACTCAGGACTTCAGTGTAAGTCAATAGTAATAAAAATTAACAAACTAGTTATTGAAAAATGTATGATGTTCTTCTTCACTTTACTATTTTCTTTAAGAAGTTTTTTTGGAGGGGTCTTTGTTGCCTTTGGTTTTTTGTTTGTGGGGCTTTGGGGATTTTTTAGTGGGTTTTTGTTTGGGTTTGTGTGTGTGGGTGGGTTTTTTGTGGTTTTGGGGGTTTTTTTGTGTTTGTTTTTGGTGGGGTTTTTTGCTTGTTTGTTTATTGCTTTGCATATTTTGAGTTCCTAGGTTTTTGTATTTTCTTTAACTACATTATAATCTTGTCTGAAATTTAAATGGTTCCAAACTCATGCAAGCACTGCCGAAGACTCAAATGAAAATCTTTGTGTTAAATAAGTATTTTTGTCTTGTTTCAACTTTTATAGTCCAGGTACATAGAAGGCCTAAAACCCTCTCAATTTGTAATGGTGTCTGTTTCTGTTTTTATAATTGAACTGACTACTAGCCCAATCAACAGAATCAAGGTACTACTGTTAACATGGCTTTAGAAAAATCAGCCTGGGAAGCAGTATGAGGGAAGATTATTCAATTTATTACATTAGTTGTTCAAGCACTTAAAACAAGTATTCATACTGGAGTTCATAATATCCAGTATTTTTGAGGCATAACCACTGAAGAGAGTATATTTTATTAACAAGAGATTCAAAAGGACAATAAGAATTTCTTTTCTGCAAGAAATTAAGTCATGGCAACATCTTAGTAACCACTATGTTATAGTCTCTGTTCTCTGCCATGTGCTGCCTTTCATGTTCACTACAATTCCACCAACACCGCTCACAGCTCACCAGAGTTTCTTATGAAAACTCTACTCCACTATCACAACTTTGCACTTGCAACACATTCTCCCTTTTTCCTTTCCTCTCCCAAAGGAATCCCCAGGTTTTGCTCTTTATCCAATCCATTTCAGTGTCAGTATCTCTTCAAGTTACTGTTATATTCCACCCAAATTATTCCATGCTTGAGGAGGATTCAAAAGGTTCCATGTGTTAGTCACAATAGCCACAGCATTTTGTATTTCAAAGTTCTACAGATTCTAAAGCCTCTGTGACAACACCTGGTAGGCAATGAAGCTGACAGAAAATACTGCCACACGTGCTGGATGTGTGTGCTGAACACTGACATGTGGAGAACACAACTGCTGAGAAACGGAGACCTGGTGCATCATTCAAGAGGCTGTTCCTTCTGCATGTACATCAAAAGCTGGGGTTTGATTTATGATTGATATTTGAACCAAGGAGAGGTCACATTCAGAGAAACATGACATACATGTATTTGCTATTTGATCCAAGAGCCAAGGTCACGTTCACACAAATGTGTCATCTGAGTATTTGCTTTATTTTTATTACCCTGTTGATGAACTCAAAGCTCTTTTACTTTCCTCACATGTCCCAAAACTCCTTACCCATTTATTCAGTGTGTCCCAAAAACTTCTTGCCCATTTACTTGGAAGTTGACAGGTTTTTCTAAGTTTTGCCATACTGTACAAATGTCTGATGAGCTAATTACATAAGCCAAAATTGTGAATTGATTAACAGTTAGGGACACCTTAACTTCAGAGATCAGAGCTCAGATTTAGGCTAAATCTGGTGGCAGGGTACGGCCAGAACTTGGAGAATTAAGAAAGAGGATCAAACCAAAAATCCCACAAAAACTGTGTCTTATGAACTGCAGGCACAGATTAGATGTCCTAAGACATTGTCAGGTTTTTTTTTTCTAAAATTAATTCATAAAAGTAAGTTTGAGTGGTGTAGTCAAAGTTGATTACAACATGTACAGCATTTACAAACAGCCCACGCATTTGCCCCAACATGCTGCTCACTGGGAACCAGATCCTTAAGACCAAATTGGAATGCTGCAATTGTTTCATTATATGTGTGATTACTGCATCTCAGGTTATGAAAAGAGCCTGCTCAACAATTTTCTAACTATACTCTGATACTCTATAGAGACCTCATTTGTTGAAGGATACAGATATCTGAGGGTAACAGGCAAATTGAAATTGTATTTTAGAGTGGTGACTAAATGATTATCTCCAATAGAATCAATTTCTGAAGTCAATAAAATGTAAGGCCCTTGCTAAGTCTCCTGCACATTTTCACTACATATGGTAAAAATAAACCTCATAAGGTAACAAATTAAAGACATCTGTGCAACTGAAATTGTCAATTAAAATTATAATCTAATACACACATGCAGTGCAAGGCATAATTTTTGGCATCTTGATGGTGCTGTTACATAAACATCTCACTCAGAAGATTTACTTGCTCATATGCTTGATTAAAAAAACCAAAACCAAACAAACCCACATAAACATAACATACATGACTGTTTTGTCAAGAAAAACATCATAACTTTTACAAGCATAGCTGTCTAGTAATTCTTCCTAACAAATGTGAAAATTCAGACATACTATATTTATGAAAAGAAAAAGCCAATTGCCACTAACTTAAAGTCAAACAAACACTTGGATCCACTTTCTGAAACTGATACTATTTCAACAATCTTTAGGGCTCATGTGTAAGTATGGATAACTTAAAATGTGTTCTTACAAAACAGGATATACTAATCTCTTTTGTTTTTTATCTGCAGACCTTTATGTGTAATAGCCAGTGGTATATATTATTGATAATAACATACTCTTTAGTATGTTGCTATCATAACATAACCTATAGTAGTAACATACTCTTTAGAAATTAGAACACTTGCTGTGTTATAAATAAAAATAATTGTCCTTAGCTGAAATTTATCATGAAAGGATAAGAAATAATTACCGAATCTTTTCTTTTCTGAGCATATTTAATTTTCCTGTATTATTTCAACCTTGCTTATTCTTCAAGAGAAGAGCCAAGCATTGTTCCTACAACATAAATATTCAACTGAATACAACCCCATTCAAGGCCACGTGACATATTTGACAGATGCCAATTAATTTTGAGTTTACTGACTGGCAATGAAATTTTTGCAGCTGTGTATGATTTTGTGAGTTTAAACAGCATTGTAAAAGCTTGGGAGCACTGAGGCAGTACCCAGATTTGAGAAGCACCACTCACACAGGGGTTTACTGTTGCCCCTGCCCACATGGCACCCCCAAAGCACCACAAACACACTGTGGCTGCTTCAGCCTGAGCTCCCTTGTCCTCCTGTGCTGGCTGACAAACAGAACAAGGCCAAACAGAAGAGACAGTTGCTGAATTCATATCGCATCACTTCCTCAGCAGGGTAAAAGATGTTTTACTTTCTTCTTCCCAGTCACCAACTTCCATGAAAATGACAGAATTTTAATGCCTTTGCAGCCACTACAGCTCTCTCTGATTTGAGAATACTTTGCAGGTTCAGAATTATTGCGTGGGGGCACAGGACAGCAGACTACACTGCATATACCTGACAGGTAATGAGACCAAAAGAGTGAGAAAACTATCCTGAAAATGGTTTTCAGTTTTAGGGCATAACTCTTCCAAGACTGATCTGGACATTTGCCTGCACTATTGTCCCCCCACCCTCCCCCCCATTCTTTTTTCCAGTTCATTTCTGGTATTTATCTTGTATTTGCTGGGGTTTGTAGAACATACAAGTGTACAAGAGGCACTTGAAGTTATGCCAATACTTGGATTATTCTAGAGTTTTCTAGGGTCCCTCACTTTGATTTGTATTCACACACTTTATGAAGAAAAAGATAATTGGCTGTCCTTGAAATAGTGGTCAAATATTCACTTTGGCTGAGGATTTCTGACCTGTGAGGAAAAATATTAATTCTTGCAGATACCTTAATGGCAACATTTTTCCTGAATAAAGAGCTATTGTTTTGGAGCAAAACTTTCAATCTAAAAGAAGAGGAAAAAAAGGAAAAAGATAAATCAATATTACTTAATGCAAAAATTTGAAAGGTATGTTTAGCATATTGATTTAAGATTGTGAAAAGTTTCATTTGAGTCTTGCCTGTCATTTAATGATTAGGCCTTGCAACCCCCAATTCTTACTCAACTTAGGCAGATACAACTTCTTTACCTGACAAACTCTCAGATTTTGCCACTCTCATCTCTTTACACAGGTCCTGCTCAGAAAAATAGAAATAAAAAAGCCCAAACTTTGCATCTGTACCTTTTCCTACAAAAGCTCTCCTACTTAAGACCAGTATTCCTTTAAAAGAGACATGAAGTCTCTTAGTTTTTTCATTTATAGCTTAAACTTCTAGCTCAGGCTCATTATTGTTTTGGCTCAGGACAGAAGTCCAGTTGCTTTGGTATCTCGTACTGTAACTTTTGCTTCAAAGATCAGTAACAACAAAAAATATCTTTCTGCCTCAAGAATACCTGCTTTCAGTCACCAGCATGCTCCCTATCCCAAATCTCAGGTTACAGATCTTTTCAATATTCTTTCAGCTGTCTCACCCCTCTCCTCCATCAGCCAAATCAACCCATCCCCAAATCACCTCCTTCACCCCCTCAGTTCTCTGGTCTCCTATCTCAGCTCCTCCAGCATCTGCACAGCTGCACCCGCCTCACCATCTGCAGCCCCTCACATGATTCATCACCAAACACAACAGACCATGATTATTCACTATTTGAAAAGCTACAGTGGAATTTACATCTGTTTCTGGAAGAGATTCAAGAAGCTTGAATTCGCCTTCTTAGCAGAGAACACCACCACTGTGTATTTTCAGTGGTTTTATTTCACTGATAAACTTTATTCTGTTTATGTCCAGACTTAGTAACATGATTTTTTTTATGAATTAAATTCATCTTAACAGAGGGATTTATATCCTTTAAAAATAATGACCTTCAGATAAGATAGTAAGATTTAGGCCCCTTCTGCTTGCAAGTGTCTTTTTGAAAATTGAGTCATTCCAATGGACCAGCTTTTATACTCTTCTACCACCGCAAAAAAAATCCAATGTCTTCTGCAACTAGCACCTGAAGTTGTGTAGTTTAATTATTCCTTATTGTGCTACAATTTTACTCATTTTTTAGATGTATTTTACAGGCTCTTGTTGCTCAGCTATTACGTTTAAGTAAATAAACAAATGAAACCTGCTAAAAATAAACTAACTTAAATTTAATGTCATGCCACAACTCAGAGTACCCAGAGTGGAATGCAAAACAAAATTCTTTCACTTTTTGTTGCTCGTTTTCTTTGTTGGTTGTGGTTTGAGTGTTTTGTTAAGAAAAAGGCCTACAGTTTTATTCAGACATCCCTACCTTTAAAAGTGTTACTTTGTGATAAATGTATCACACAGAAACAAAGTTTACACTGCACTAGCGTTACTGACAGGAGCCTTGGCAACAGGCATGGATGCAATTAATCTATATTTTTTGGCAAATGGACATCAAGTACTTGTACTTGCAAGCTCCTGACATGTCAGATAGAGGGTATACTTGGGACACATGACTTCACAGCTCTAAATCAGGTCACTCACTACAGTATACAGATCACAAGCCTCACATTCCTGCGTGATCAAAAAGTGGCACACTATAACCAATTATTTTCCTGCCATGCTTTCCCTGCTTATCCTCCATGACATGAAGTGCCTAGTCCAACAGCAATACCAGCACTGCTGTACATCTGACACCCCACTCCTTTTAACCAAGGAAGCATCTGAGTTGCAGAAAGGTGGAGGAAGAATATGAATCCAGTGAAACAGCCAGGAAAAGAAAACCTCTTTAAAAAGCCATGCATGTACTTTCATATTCCAGTTTTACATCACTTTGTAAGGCATTTCAACTGGCTTGAATAAGACTTTGAAAGAGCAGATATGGGGACACAGCACACAGTCCCTCTCTGGAGCACAGCTTGCAAAATAAAGTTACCTTAAGGCTACCTGGACAGGTCAGCGTAAGAAACATAACAGCTCCCTCACATCAGAAGGGTATCCCTTCAGGAGCTCCCTGGCACTGCCGGCCCCGCACCTTCCCTCTCCCTCTGCCTTTCCAGCCGTGCTGCTCGCCGGTGCCTGCGCTGGCTGTGGCGCTGCCGGCTCCCGCGGGCCACCTCTGCCACGGCCAATGACCCGGGGCCAGAGCAGCGCCCGAGCTGCTCTGGAGCCTCCCTGACACGGCTGTGGCACGCAGCATGCTGCCTGGCAGGCTCCCAGGACAGAGCCCAGCCCAGGGCACTCACTGCACGCTGCTCTGCGCCCCTGCCATCCCGACACGCCAGCTCTCCAGAACAGCCCCTGGCCGGTGTTATCCCCCCGTGTAGACACAGCCTCGGTGAAACAATTCCGTCCACTTAATCGGTGCAAGAGTAACACAGGAAAACCATAACCAGCTCCACCGAGGGGCGGCAAAAGGGACGGATATGGATGGGAGAAGAAAAGAAGGAGCCTAGATCAGATCCAGCTATGCTGTGTGGCCACACTTCTTGCTGTAGCCCGTACTTGCAGGGCTATCAGGAGCTACCGACAGAGGACATCCTTTTTCTTTCTCTTTTTTTGCGCTCATTCACACACACCCCTTGCCATGTAAAAGAGAAATAAAATGAATGACAGCTGCAAACGGAACAATTCTATGTTCTTAGAGGATTATCACTATTATATTTCCACAGGATTTATTACACGATTTATAATCTTGAGAAAATGCAAGTCCTTGTGAATTCAGTTAGAATGACAGCAGCTCAGTATGCTGAAACTCAGGTGCCCAAAATGTACATTTAACTTGAAAATTTGACAACTGTTTGAAAATATTGGCCTGTTTTACGTACAGTTACATCTGCAGCACAGAACAACAGGTACAGCTGCTGCTTTCTTCAGAGGCAGTGTAAGGCACAGAACCCTATGTTGCTTGTCTTACTTACACAGGTACTAGAGCTGCTACCTGATCTGATCAGACTGGCTTGCTTAACTGCACACAGCATGTCCTTTATCCTGAGGTGGGTAAGAATGTCTAAACTTCACTCGTTTTATATATATATATACACACAGCTACATGTAGCTATTTTGTAATCTTCCACTGAAAACTGCCAACAAGCCAACAATACTCACTGTGACCTGTGGGCTGCAATTAATTGTATTTTAACATCAGAGCGTACGAATTAATTGAGAGCTGTACTGGAGAACTCCTCTGCCCTGTCGCACAGAACGCCACCAGGCACTGCCTGCTAATAAACAGAGTCTCCAGAGCAGTCTCCTGACACAACACCCACCTTCTCCCTCGTCCTCCCCCTCAGATCCAATTGGTTCCATAGTCTATTCTTCAGCCTTACTACTCCATGGGACATTTTCCATACATATGGAATAAAGATGCCAGAGAGTTTGGTTTGGTTTTGTTTAATGGGAGCCTGGCCCATGACTCCAGTGTCAGGTACTTTGTACCATTCTTCCTGAAGCAGTAACACTAGCAGCAGATTAGGAAGCATCTTCAGTAATTCAAGTGTTCACTTTCAAAAAGATTTTGCAAATAAGACATGAGCTCTTCTTACCTTCTGAACATTCATGTTCAGTGGTTTGTTCTGTGATTTGTTATATCAGTCATTTCCCATAAATAATTTTTGAAACAAAACAGGCTTGTAGCACTTATTTGTGTAACAAAACAAAACAAAGAATGGCAATATAAGCCTATGTGCAGGCAATAGAACCTACTCAGCATAACAGTGCCAGATGCATGGGTATGCACAACAAAACAGTAAGACCTGCCTCCAAACCTTAATCTCAGGCTGTAGAATAGTTTCAAATTATCCATTTTTATGATTTTTTTTGTTGTTGTTGTTAAATGTAAATAGTATTAAGTTATTAATACATTATTAATGCGTAAAATACATCAAACACTGAACTATTCACAACAATAAGTTCTCTCAGCTCCAGGATGTTATACACCCACAAATGAGTAAGAATTTAGTCAACCAGCAAACCAAACAGCAGCTCTGGTTTCCTTCTATATACTTCTCAACAAAATGAAAACAAACTAATGAGATAGAAAAATATGAAATGTGAAAATATTGGACTAACTTGCTTTCACATGTACTTCATCTGCCTGGAAACAAAAGCCAAAGAGCTGTACAACCTCAGTACAAGTTCAGCTCACTGCTCAGAGTTCCTCAAGGCCGACGCATTTTGGAACAAGTTTCTTTTACTATTTTGAAAGATTTAGTGAATAATTTCTCAGTTTATACATCTTTTAAAAACCATGATAGTGTATCAGCATTTTTAGAAAAGGATAGGTAATTTGCTAAATGCTTGCCAATCTCTCCTACTCTTAGTGTTTCCACAGGCATGAGACAACTTGAATTTACAACAAAAAATTTAGATTTTTTACAGCACCACAGAACAAACAATGCCTCTTTGGTAGTTTGCATCTTTCCAAAGTAAAAAATAATTTAACACCATACACATTTTAAGACTTAGCAAAGACCCACAAAAACAAGTCACAAAGCAACTCAAGCCTCAGTCAGGATTAGAGTGACAATGAGTCGTGGTTTATAATTTATATTAATCCATGCATGAGAAGTCCTTCCCTGGACACAGAAATTACACTTCTTTGATATTTAAAGACACATGCAATGCACTTATAAATAAATATTGTTTCATAAGCAGAAACTATGAGAAGTGGTATGAGGAAGTGGAGTCAGATTTGGCAACATCTCAATGCCACATGCAATCTGGTCACACAACAGTCTCCTCATATCAGTTGAGTATCTTTAAAAGATGTCAAGTATCACAGTCTTTGAGAGTTTCAGTTTTATTTTGAGGACAGCGATGATTAAGAGCCTCACTTTACCCAACAAGTACTTTTTAATTCAGTGAAAAATCCAGCCCTCTACTTCATAAAAAGTCATTCAATATTTAACAGACCTGGTCCTTTGAAATGCTGAGCACTCCAGTTCTAAAGTATTAAGAATTCAGAATTCTACTGACTAGCACCTAAGACAGCAGTAGATATCAGAGCATAAGGAAGTTTTACTTTGTTCTCCTGATTGTGCATCTACTTTCTGTTTATCAATTATTTATTGGTGCTACATGCTCAGATTTCTTTCCCTGTCATTTGACTATACATTAATCACTCTTTACAGAGATTCTATGCCCAGTCCATGTATGGACTCACCCCTTCATGCAGCATCTTGCAAGGCTGAAACAGAAGTTGTTTTCCAGGATCTCTCCCCCTTCCATTTCATGTGCAGATTGGTGATAACAAGTGGTTCTTCATCAATAAAAAGCTGCTGACATTCTTAAAAAAATAAAAATAAAGAGTCAACAAAATTTCCCAGGGCTTACTGTAGTGATTTTACATGCTAGGATACAATATACTTGAAGAAAATATTTCTTTATGCTTCTTCAGGAAAAAAAAAATCTTTCATTTCACTTGGGCTGAAACTATTTTTTAAATGACTGCATTTTTTAGTATGCCCCAGTTTTACAGCAGGACCACACTGACATCTAGCTAACTAGGAAATATAAGTGGTATATCACAATATAATTTCTGATCTTTTTTTCTTCACACTAAAAGAATTCAAAACCACTCAACTGAGAACACTACAGTGATAACTCTGTGCTATTTTAATTATCTGTCATAAAGTAAAATATTTTTACTCCTAAAGAGTGTTCTCACAAGTGTCCGAGTTTTTCTGTGGACACATTTAGAGTAGTTATGGTTTCCAAGGTGCACACACAGTGCCATGAGATGTCTTTGCAATTGACCTTTATTTTGAGGATTTACATCCCAAAGGTAGATTTAAAAAATATTTTATAAGGCCTATATAAAAAAAAAGCATACATAGCTAAAAAAGCCAAACAAATTAAAGAGTCAGAGAGATTTTGAAAAAGTGGGTTAAAAAAAAAGTTTAAATTCCCAAATGATGCAAGAAAATATGCTTGTACATTTAATAACTATGAATTCAACTTCATATTTTCCAAGACAAATATGGTGTTATCTTTTTTCCCCCTTGCAAAAATATGTCATCTGCAATAGAAGCAGAACTCAGAACCCAAATCTCATCAGGAGGGCTATAGAAAAGTAAAGACAAAACCCAAGCTGTTTGCAATTTTTAAGTACAAGCTGCTTCTGAAAAAATACTAAGAAAAGTTATGTTTCCTTGCCCACTTAGGGACAACAGTGAGCATTATAATCCATTTTTTAGAACAAGCTGAGTATCTTAGGCCATATATCCTACTTTCCTGTGGTACATTATTTTCTCTTATATTTTTATAACACTCCACACATGAAATATTAAAAGCATAACGACACTAAATCACAACTGGAGTATAACCCTTTCTCCATGGTCTAAAATTCATGAAGACTACAGTATTAACAGAAAATGAGGACACTAAAGAACTACTGAAAAGCAAGTGACACACCCACAAGATGTTTCCAATAGGTAGCCAAAACTCCCTATGCACCTGACTGTCAAGGATGACAGTCAATATAAGGCACCAACAGCTTGATAAGAATGTTTTTTTGGTCCATGCTAAGAGTTCCTTCCAAACATGGGAGAAGACAGCGAGCATGCTGTCTGTGCAGTTCCACAAACCTCTGATAAGGTCTGCACACTCTCATCCTTCCAATACACTACAATGCATTACTTGAAATTCCCAAAGTTGCCACTCAAAGTCACTACGAGCCGATGGCTGCTCAGTAGCTCATGCCAGCCAACAAAGGTTATGATACTGGTTTAGGTTTGAGCAGACGTGTGACCACATCACATGAACCACAACTGCCTCAGTTCCAGCATGAGACCAGGTAGCAGCCTCAATGCTAAGTCAATGATTCAGGATTTACAAAGGAAACACTTTTTACAGCTGATCCGTTTTGCTGCCCGCAAAGCAAATTTCAGAAGGTGAGCAGTGCCAGATGCCAATGAGAAAGTCTGTGCATGTTCTGTAATACAAGGAGTTTGACCACGATTTTCCTTCACAACAAAACTTACGCAACACCTTTATTAGTGCAGTACTACTAAGACTACCCAATGCCAAAAGTGCCTAACATTATCATTCCAGATAATCCTGTGTGACGAATCCTGTGCTCATACTACTTCCATAAGAGAGCTTAGGAACAGCTCCCCGTGTCACTGAGCGAGACTGGGCCAACTTTAATACGAATACAAAAAGCAACACCTTTTCGCAATCCTTTCCATTGTTACTTCTGGAATGCTTTTTGAAAAGCAAGAATCCAGCCCCATAGGGACAACCAAGAACTCAGCAAACCACAAAAGCAAGCCGCGGAGGCGTTCCCACTGACCTGCTCCTCGCTCCCAGGACAGAGGACCCTCCTCTGACCAGCCGACCGCGAACAGCACAACCCGCCTGACTGAGCCAAGCCAACAGCGGGAACCTCCAAGCGCATACTTTCTGCCCTGTGCCCGAGTTCATTCCAGGTTAAGGGCAATCCAGATGTTCCATTTAGGAGACATGACAGTGGCCAACTACCCCTCGTGTGACAGGGCAATACCCCCTCCTCTGTTCCCACCTCCAGCGCTCTGAAATCCCGCTCCCCCAGGTGGGATTTCTTTACCTGCGCCCGACCGCGCCGGGCCGGCTGTGCCCGTCCCGCAGCCCCTCGGCCCCGTTCCCGCAGTCGGGGGCGGGCGCCGCGCCGAGCGAGCAGCGGGAGCCGCTACAGCATCTCCCCGGGCCGGCTACCTCCTCCTGCTGTCCGCCGCCGCTCCGCCGAGGGCTTCTCACCGCGGGGCCAGAGAGGTAAGTAACAGCGAATAGCAAGGGAGGGGAGGAGAAGAAAGGACAGGTCATTAGCAAAGCCGCCGCCGCGTTAGCGAGGCGGGGGCGTCACCCAAACCCCGGGCGGGCGCTCCCACCTCCTCCCGGCGTCCCGGCCAGGACACGGGCACCGCGCGGGCGGGGGGCGCCCCTAAGGCAGTACCGTGCATCGCTGCCGCGGGCTGCGCAGGCCGGGCCGGGCCGGGCCGGGCCGAGTCCCCAGCGGCCGGCGGGGAAGGAGCGGGGAGGGAACGGGAGCGGTAGCGGGAGCGGCCGGTGACAGGTCCCGGAAGTGAGGTCGGCACACACCTCCCGCCGCGGCCGCGCGCCATTGGCGGGGCGGGGGCGGCCCCGCTCCCCTCACACCCCTCACTGCCCTCACACCCCTCACAGGCCTCACTGCCCTCACGCTCCAAATTTCCTTCACCCCTTTCACACCCCTCTCATTCCTCGCTGCCTTCATTGCCTTCACATCCCTCCACTGCCCTCAGACCCCTCACTGCCCGCACTCCCTTCACACGCCTCAGACTCCTCACTCCCTTCACAACCCCGGGTCCCTCCGCGCCCCCGCATTTTTACCGGGACACGGGGCTGAGGGGGTCGAACCTGAGACCCCGGGACGTTCCGTCAGGGGCGAATAAAGCCCTGCCGGCCGGAGGGGAGGCCCGGCAGCCGCGGGTACGGTGAGCGCCGCTCGCCTGAGGGCCGGCGCGGTGGGGCCGTGGCTGTGCCCATCCATCTCTCCACGAAACCCTTTTCAGAATCATATAAATGCGTGTTTGCTTTCACGTTTGTATTCCACTTGAGGAAGAAAAAATGCCACCAACCAATCAAACAAACAAAAAATTAATTAGAAACTCCACCTAATTACTGAGCTGAGTAGTTAGTGGCACAGTATTGAGACGATAAAACAAAACTGGCTTCAGATGTTTCCAATGGGAAGTTAAATGAGGCTTAGAAGGGGAAGGAGAGCACTATTTTGGGGGATTGTCCATACTACAGTAAGCACCACACTTAATTCCATAAATTTCTCATAACTTCGGGTTTAGCACATGGCCCTGGACACCAGAGCACTCAGTGCAGAAACAACAGTAACAGCAGAGGCTGAAAAGCCCCCAAAGGCATGGCTCAGGACCAGCCAGCAAAAGACATTATTGACCACAGGAAACAGAAGCAAACTAAAGGCCTTATATTGATTTAAAGCCTTTTCAGACTGCTTCAAACTGGTTCTGGTCACAGTTCGACTTCTTGACCACTACTGTCTGTCCCAAGCTGGGCCAACACCCAATGTCACAAGAATCAGTTGATTTAGCAGGTTATTTCCCAGTTTTAACACTTATATATTTCTTCACAGGTGAGGCAACATGGTACAAGTGCTGCAGCACAATTTTCTAGAGTAAGATGTTGGTACGGATACAGGCTTTTGCCTGGGCAATATGCACATTTTCAGGGATTCACCACTGCTGCCAGTGACAGGCATGCCAGCCTGACTCAGCTTTATCCACACCTCATCTTGTCCTGACTCACGCATAAGTGCTGTCCCAAAGGCAGTAAAAACACAAAATATTTATTGGAATTCAAAATGAGTTGTGGGTTGTTTCCTGTTTATGAGCTGTGGGCTTCTCAGCCCACACCAAACATGCAGCAACCTCCGTCTGCAGCAAGGAAGGCTGTGTTACTCCAGGCATGGAGGAGAGGTCTCTTAAGCTCTGTTCTGGAAATTATTCTTCTGAAGAACTTGGAAACATTTCGTCCACGAAAATGACTGGTGTTGCAGAAAGTGGTGAAGGAGGAGAACCTATTCCACACTTAAAATATTTGCACAGAAGACAGTAGTAATTCCTTTTGTACTGAAAGGAGCTTTTTAAGTGTAGACTACTGACTGACTGGATTGTGTAAATCAGTACCATTGTTCAAATCTTAATCACATACTAAATATAAAAATCCATTAGCTATTTAAATATGCAAGCTTTTAGAAATCAGAACTTATTTACTAGGTTTTGAATTGGAACAAGCTTTAATTAGTGTTATATTCTATTAATATGCAATAACCTTATTACAATTGCCTAACAGCTCAACAGTTGTGAAAGCAGCCAGATTTGTGCAGTTGTTGATTTTCCATCTTTCCAGCATCCAGCTGGCTTTGTCAGAGGCCTGCACAGCCATGCACAGCATTTCTATCACAAATCATTTTCATTTGCAAAAGACAAATGCTTTTTCATTTATTTAAAGGCCAGATATGGAGTCTCTCATAACAATTCTGTGGGAGCAGATGAGCAGCTCCAAGTCAGCACAGACTCATTCAGAAGTCTGGGAGACAAGACTATACCAGGAAAAATTGGCAGTGCCTTCGCCACCTCCTCCAGCTACTGGCAGAAAGCAGGAAGTGGGCTGACCCTGTGCTCAAATATTTGCTGTGGTTTCTCTTGCTGATTTGATAATAGAGATTTTTAACAGACAATGGGCCTTGTTTTTGCTGGGTCATCGTGAAAAACTTCCCCTAAAAAATCGGTAGAGTCATAGAGCCTTCCCATTTGAGCATTTATTTGAAGTGGGGACTGCAGAGACCTGGTATGATAGCCAGCACTTTATCAGCTGAGATAGCATACATAGGGTTCTGTTTCTCTTTGAGGACCTACTGAAGCCTTTCAGAGCTAACATGTACTAATGGAAAATCAATTAAATTAATCTTTGAATCATTCTTATTAAAATAATAGAAGTGGCTGGACAATGACAAAGCAGCAAGTTTTATGAACAGAGGTCACTAGCAGAAATCTAGAAAACTGTCTGAGTATAATTTAAATCTTTATCAGTATAACTTTGTGCATACTGGATCCTGCCCCTTTGTGCCTGGTCAAAATATGTCAAAGCCAAAAGTCCCAAGTGATAATGAACAGGACATGATTACATCTGATTTATTTAATATACACAGTATGCAAATTATTGTTAAAAGCACAATTCTCTCTCGTTAAATCAACCCTCTTTAAAAACTCCAGCAATAGCCAAGAAAACTGGTGAAGCAGAGGAGACCATTGAGATATATCCACCCTGAGCTTTCCTTATGAAGCTCTTTCCCAGCACAGCAGCCTGGGTACAGAAATATCTGTGTTGGTTTGCTTTGCTGTTGGTTTTAGGTCAGGCTGGATTTGAGGGTTGATTGTTTTTAGATACATGTCTCTCTCCTGGATTAGAACAAAGCTCTAAGGCTAAAGGTGATAAATGAAAACATTTAGATAAGTCAGATGAGACTCATCTGCCTCATTTTAATATGACAGGTTTTGGATGGAAGCAGGATGCAGGTTTACACAAGTCTACTGTTTCATTTCTTTGTTTTAATAAAAAAGTCCTTTAAAGAAAACTATTAGCAGTGAGCAAGCACTTTTCTTACAGTAAAGCAGGATTTCCCAAAGCTTTCTTCTGTGGGGGAGCCCACACTGGAGCCTTCTGCAGGATGGGAGGAACCAAAGGGAAAATTACTGACTTGGAAACACCTTATGGGAACAAGCAATTACTCTTAAAACACAGCTGTGGCTATTCTTTCCCAAATTTGCCCAACCTTCTCATCTGAGTAATTTCTTTCTCCAGTGTAAGATTCCTTTTCTATACATTTCTTTTTGTGCTGGACACTGCATTACCAGATTCAGTAGGATTTAGCAGGTTTACTTGTGGGTTTTGTTTTTTGTCTCCAAGAACTGCTAAAGATCAGTTAAGATTAATATAACAAACGTATACATTTTTAGAAAACAAATTACTGCTTGGTATCTTGAACTGGGGAGAAGTTTTGTTATTCTCTTACTGGGGAGGATTGCTCCTTCCTTTCTTTAATGAATGTGGTACTTGCCATAGTGTGACTGAAGGAATAAGTTTCCTCCTTTTTTTGGCAGATTTTTCCCTATTATCCTTGTAAATAAACTTACTCTTAATTTAATTGCTTAATGCATTTTAATTTATTGAGCCCAGTATTTCCAGTCCTTTGAACTGAATACTATTGGAATGTTTCCGGTTTCAAAGAGTTCCTTTCGGATCCAGGCTTCCCACTTGTTCCTACTTTTGCTTTGTTGGCTCAATGAAGCCTTTGTTGCCCCTTTTCCCCCCATCTCAGTTTCCCAGTTGGTGTTCTATCTGTCTCACTGAGATTCTCTTTTGGGTGGTATACTTAGAATCTCTCCCTGTTGTCCCCCCCATAACTGTGATTCAAATCTTACTCATGAGTGATAATTGCGACATCTCTTTTGGCCCTCATTCTCCCCTCTCTCCAGCTAAAGCTAACTTTCACTGTCCCCTCTCAAGTCTCTTTACTATTTACGTCAACTCTGTACCCACTTGGATGTCTGCTTCCAGTTCCCAACTCTGCTTTCTTGTAACTTCTGGTGCACTCTCTACTCTCCTTTACCAAGCCTGCAGGAAACATGCTCCTTCCCTGCAGAGCCTGTACATGAGCATGACACAGCACAACGAAGAAGCAAGGCAGAATGCTTGGTGGATTGTGTTTCTTAGTACAATTATTAGCAATTTTTACTTGGTTTTCTTTAAAATGTGTCCTCCTATGCACCTCTGCAGTGTGTATTCATTTCCTTGCATGCCTCGATCAGCTTATGCTGTCACTGGTCAATTCTCCCAGCTTCAATGCTTATCTATCCTTGTCTAGCTTTAGTCTTAGCCTTAATGTAGGTTGCAGAAGTTTCTTTATGCAGATTTCAAGAAGGAATTGCCGTGAAATATCAGCTTGCCCTAAATAATGTTGCTTTGTAAGTAATTTGGTCCAAGTGCAGAAATTAAAACTGAAGTTGCAGCTTCTGTTTGCCTCCGTACCCTGCACACCTCATGCACCAGAGGCATAAGCACACCTCTTTAGCAAGGAGATGTGGTGGTTGCACAGGTTGTACTGCTGCCAGATCACCCGAGGAGATGCGGTTTTGTACACACATTGTATGACTTCCAGAGGACCCGAGGAGATGCAGTGCCGATTGTGCATGTGTACTTGTTTTGGTGCAAAGTCCGGTGGCTCCTGAAGGGGAGCTCAAAGCTAAGCCAATTTGGGTTTGTTTGGTTTTAACTGAGACAATTAAAGGGAAAGTTCAGGTTGCTGCTGTTTCTAGAGCTGGCAGCACGTGGCACACAATAGGTAATGTGTGCCAGGCAGCAGTGGTGCTGTGTATCCACTCCAGTGCATTTCCCAGAGCTCATCTAATCACAGATTTGCAGTTCTCAGGATCCTTAATGCAAGAAGTTTCTTTCCCTTGTAGCGCTTGTACTTATCTCCCTGAAAGGAACGGCAAGTATTTCTATCATGCTGTCAAGTAAAAATGTTGAGTTTTAGTGCTTTGGGTGTGTAAATGTGAGACTTAGTCAAAGCAATTAGCTGAGTAACCATTCAACTTAAATTGTTTTCCTAGGCTGTTTCCAGGCCCTGACTAACACCCGCTGTGATACACACCCAGCCTTTTCCAGCCCTCACCACTGATACGCCGAGCCTCAGCCACAACTGCCTTGGGATGGACAATCACACTGCTCATTTCTGGGCTCTCTGCTCAGTCATTGCACATCTACCAGTCAGACTTCAAAACAAAAAAACATATAATGGGGCTGATGCTTTGTAGGTTCCAGTCTTTCCTTTAAACTTCGACTGTGCACGGTCTTGTTCAAGTACTTCTCACTGCTCTTCACACTGACCAGCTTTGCTGCATGCTTGCTTGTAACTAAGTCGTAAACAGGTTTTTTTAAAGCAAGACTGTACTTTTAAAATTGTTTAAAGTGTTTGATAAAATAATTTGTAAACAAGATGTTAAAAAACATAGAAGAGGGAGGTCAGATGAGACTTGAAAACACATTGTTATAAGACAGATTCACAAGCTCATGATTGGCTAGAAATTGAGGCTCACCCCAGGCCAGCAGCAGAAAGGCCATAGTTTTCTGATTCTGTGACCTCAGAAACATCCCAACATCCAGTGCCACCTTATTTGTCCCCGTGCCATCCTGCACCACTCCTCAATCTTCCCAATTCCAGCTCTTTGCAGAGCTATGCTGTGAACCAGATCAGGGAACCTGTTCCACTGAAAAATAATAGAAAATAGCAGCAGAAAATAAAAATAATTTCATGATCTAATTCATGACATGTGCCTCACATCCTGGAGGAGCACTGGATGAATTCCTGCCATCTGCACTACCCTGGAAATCAGCCTGGCATCAAACCCTGGTCCAGCCTGACCAAGGACATGGGAAAGGTGGCTATGGCAGGGAACCTGAGGGATAGGGAAATAGAGTGAAGGGCTTCTTTCAGTGGCTACAGGGAACCCTGGGAAAGGAGGTGATCTTCAGCTGGATCATGAGGAGCAAAGCCAGGGGATATCTGTAGGAGTGTGGGCAAGTCTGGGTTGTTTGGACATAAGGAATGTAAGCAGCAGCAGGAGCCTTCTGGGGAAGGACGTCATTGCAGCAACACAAAAGCATCAACTGCTAACACTGTATTTATCCAAACCGTAAAGAACAATTTTAAATAAGAAGAGGTTTCAAAGCTGTGTTTAGCTGGAAGATCTGTGTGGGAGAGGGGTGGATACCTTTGGACTTTGTTAATAATTAAGTGGAGGAGTGTGCTAAAGCCTATGGAATGGACAGCATGGTAGTAAAAATACCATGACTCATTGAAGCTGGAGGTTAGCAAACAGTCCCAAGTAAACAAAATTGCACATGACAGATCCTTGTACAGCAAGACCCATCTCTCTTTAGTGAAACCAAGCCTGAAATGCTCCATTTGCTCCTGAAAACCTCATGACCTCATGGAAACTATTTGATACTGAACCTGCAAGAAATAGAAGTTGTGTTCAGAACTAGATGAAAATCCAGCATGTTTTCTAAGCTATGCATTTGCAATATTCAGCATATTTTCCAAACATGTTTTTTTTCCTCATAATAATCCCTGAGCTAATATATTTTCAGTTAAAAAAACCAAAACCATGAAGAAACTGTCTTTTTTGTATAATTTCATTCACTCCAAATGCAGCATACCATAGTGGTTAATAAGATCTCTATCACAGAGTTTTGCACTTATTTTGAGTCGCTACCTGACTTCAGTTGCTCTGATTACCTAATTCATCTGTGTGCAACTCCATAAATATTTGTTAGAGAACACAAAATATTTGCTGTTTATCCTGGGGTTCAGCATTACAAATGTTTGTTTAATGTCCAGGCTGGGATTTTCAAATGTTTCTGATACCTCAGTATACCTCTAATTTATTTCTATTTAATCTGGAAAGAAGAAAGATCTTGTCAGTATACCTGCCCTGTACATCTCATCCATGTTTGCATTCTGGGAGTTTGCCTGTTGGAGCTGTGCAGAAGGTGAAGAGCCCTGTCACTCTCTGACATGTCACCAGGATTGTCACAGCACACGGACAGGCACAGAAAGCCTGGGGTGCCCCTCATGCAGCGAGGTACCTGTGGCAGTGCACACAGGGGGAAGGCAAGGCACTGTTATGTTATCACAGGGTAAGTGAGGTTAGACAAACCGAGGGTGTGAGTGTGCTGACATCACCTAATTACTCGGCAGTGCAATTACAAGAGCTGTCTCTCCACTCAGATTTTACAGTTAGATTAGCTATTACCTGTGACTGTGCTCCAGCATGAGCCATAAGTAAAAACAAACCCAAGCCCCTTTTTTTTTTTTTTTTTTGACCCAGTAAAGCTCTAATTACGATACAAAGTGAAAAAATTTCTGTTTTTTTCTTATCAAGGGCAAAGCCATGGGCTAGTGTTCAGACTGGAAACTGAGTCAGGAAGAAATCCTTAAAGCCAGGTATCACAGGTGCCACACAACAGCACTTCATGGTGTTCTGGCAGCAGAGGAGTCTTTTGGGGCAATATCAGTATAGTATCTCAGCACCACTGGAAACAGAAAACCACATTCCCTCCTCCCACCCCTTCTTTCAGGCACAGGCTCTGCCATATACCTTCTTTGGGCTTTAGTATTCTTGACATTTTTCTGGCTAGTTGCCTGTAGGTTAGGGACTCACGTTGCCTCAGCTGGGAGCCACAGAACACCAGAGCAGGCACAAGGGTGAGGAGCAGACACCAGGAGGGGACAGAAGGAAGAGAGACCTCCCCCCTTGCAGCTGTAAGGTGTTACATCAGTTCACTTGTTTGTTAAACCACACCTTGGAAGAAGGTGGTAAAGGCTATATCCACTTTCTTCAGATATTAAAAAACAGATCAAAGAGTGGTTGAAATCCCTGGTGGGTTGTTTGGTTTCCCATTGCACCACTATTAGCTTTATTCCTCCTTTCTTTTCCCCCCATCTTCAAACTCCTTGACTGGGGCACTGTCCTTGCCTGCTCTCTTTGTATCAGCCCTTCCAGCCCTGTTTCTTTTGCAAACTTTACTTTTCCAATTGGTCAACTCTTCATTGACTACTGTTAGCATAATTATCCTAGAATTCTTGCTTCTGTTTACCTGACTATTCAGTTCTTTGGGGCTAAATCTTAACATTTCTCTCAATTTTGTAAAATGCTGTTTACCTATACATAGCTGAAGATCCTAAGACATTTCAGCAACTTTCATTTGCTCTTAGAGAAAATACTCAAGTCAGTCATTACCCCACTATCAATCCCATGAACTATATGCCAAAAAAATGATTTATTACATAAATAAAGGTGAACTAGACATTAAAAAAATCAGAGTGGAATACTGGTATCAAAATATACTTAATGCAGACCCAGTAAATCTCTGATTGAAAATAAAATAAAATGCTGATTTTTTTTCTCCCTAAACTCTGTAAATCCTTGGAGAGCCCAATTGGAACAACCAACCATTTTTTGTTGTTTTTTCTGTCTCTAGCTCTTACGTTGGCTTTTCACTTCAGAAATAAAAACTTTACAGCTGGTATGTATATTACACTAATGATGCTTTGATTTAGAAATACAGCTAACAGATGTTAAATTAATCTAGTCAGATTTGAGTTACCTTTGAGACCTGGCTCCAGTGTTTGCTTGTGGAAGGTATGCACATTTTATTTGTCTCTGTGGTTTGTGAAAGTCAGGCTGTCTTTGGATAAATGATGATTTCATGTTTTTCTCAGATATCCACTCATGCCCATAAATTTGAAAGATGCGTATTGTGCTATCGGAGAATGTACTTTGAAGTCAGTTTTAGATTTGGTTGCTAATCTGGTGGCCCTGCTTTTCTCTTCTGTAAACAGTGATAAATAGTTTCCAGTGGGCATGAATCCAGCAAGGCTCTTCACTAAATAGCCTCTAGGTAGAGTTACTTTGGCATGAAGGGACAAACCCTACATTAAAGGAAAAGGTTGATAATACAACTGTATGAAAATACCGAATGCTTCCTGCAATATGTGCAGTTTTCTGAATTTGGATAGCTGATCTGGACACTGCTCCAGACAGAACAGCAGGTTGTACCCAAAGCAGTCTGTACCTGATACGAGGTTTCTGATAAGCTCCTGGATATCAAAAAGATTATTGAACAAATATGTTTGATAGAGTAAGCTACTATTTTATATTGTTTTTCCATTCCTCATCACAAGTCATGATAAGACTAGTAGAAATGAGGTTATTCAATTCTAAGGCTTTGCTGCTCCTAGAGAATAAAACTATACTTTTAAAAAATATTCATGCACCTTAGGGAAAAAACCTCCACCTTTATTCCCTGGATTAATCACTTGGAGCAATGTGCTAAGTACACTGAGCTGTTCTTTTTGTGGAACACGAGGATCAAGCCTTTGTTCTTGGCAGCCACATCCTTCATGCCGTGCATACTGGAACCCACCACTGTTATTTTTCGTTCCTCACAGAGAGCAGAGTGCTCTGCAGCAAAAAAAGGGGCAGCTCCCCTCAGGGACCTGTGCTACAAACTCCCAGGGAGAGCCTGAGGACACAAGGGTCACAATAAAGGCCACAATGAAAGCCTGATGTGGTACCTCTGTTCTGTAGGTGCTGTGCTGGACTTGGCACCTTCATCAATTTTTATGGGTGGTGCTCAGATTGAGGCTTGGGAGTGGGAAGCTGGTATTAAAAAAAGGAAAATATTGGACTGCTGAGACATACCAGATGTAGAGACATTGAGGAGGAAAGAAACAGAGGCCTTCAAATTGTGCTTTTTTGACAGTGAAGAACTCTGAGTGGAGCCTGGAGGCAGGGTGGCTATCGACATTTACACCCTTTTGTCTCTATCAGTACCCTGCACCCTGCCTGTCCCATACCCTCTGAGCAGGTTTTACCTATTTTTGGGGGGTCCTGTGAGAGAAAAATGTAGTTATTTTTGCCTTGCCAGATTCACTGGTGTAGAAGAGACACAGCCAGAAAGCTATTTTATAAAACCCTAACAAACAGCAAAACTGCATCCTTGCTTTCCTGCTGTATCCCTACAAAAAGTGTAAGTGGTCAACGCAGCAAGGCTGCAGCTGATAGGAGGTCAGCTCTCCTGCAGACCAGGTAACCCAGTCACATGTTATCCCTTTGTCAGGAGTAGGTGAATGCACATATTCCTTGTATATATTCACCTTTGACTGATGTGCCCCTGAACACCTGGGCCAGAATTTACAGAGAGATTAAGGCAGCAGCAGAGAATTGCTGCATGTTAACCCTTACAGCATTAAATGGATTTAAAAAGCACCGTTTTTCAGAAGATAAAGGATTCATAACCACCTGCAGTGGCTTAGTTTTACAAAGTGCAGTCACTGAGTGTTAACAAAATTACTCTTCTCATTTGTCAGCAGGCACAGAAACCTCGCAGGCCTGCACCCAGAACCCTGCAGGCCCTGAGGAGCCATCAGACTTGGTAAGAATTCAGCCCTGCAGAAAACAGCTGCAACCATGAGTGCAGACCTTTTGCCCTCAAATTAGTGGAAGTTTGATATAACAGGTGATCTTTTAGAGTCACATTTTAACACTCAATGGATGTACATGACTTGTCTGCAAAATGAGGATGAGTGCCTATTTATTGAATTTATTTTCACATTCGCTTGATAGAACCAGTCGTCTCTCATTTAAAAATATTTCTCCTTCTATTTGTCTTATGGCATTACAATAACACAAATAGGGGATTTCCCATAAACCATATTTTTTTTAATCCTTAAAAAATTTTGTCTCTGCAAATAACAAAGAATATCCCCCTGGAAATTATTTAAGCCTAAGAATTAAGTATTTGCTGTTTACATTTCTCTCTAGCTGAAAAGAAAAAGTGTCATCCTTCTTCTGAGCAGACAAAGCATAAGGCACAGCAGGATCTGAGCAATGTAGTCATCAAAGCCACCAAACAAACCCTAAATCCAGTTTTAGCAAACCAGAGCATAGCATTTTAAAGTACTCTGGGAGTAGTTTCATATTACCAGCAGCTGGTTGAAAATAGTAACAGGACCATTGTGCCATCCTCTAAAATAATGTTTCTATCATAACAAAAATATTTGCATGAAGTAAATGGACATTGAGTAACTGTGGACTTCTGTACCAGTGATTGCACTGTGTGAAAACAAGGTGAAGAGAACAAAAAACACCTGAGACAAAACAGCTTGTAACCTTTTCCATATTGCTGCTTAGAACAGTATCCACTTATCCTTTGGACAAAGATAAAAAGACTTATTTCTACTACCAAAAAACCTCAAAGCCCACCCTCCCAAACCTAAATAAACATAGTTCTTCCTTATTCCTAATGTGTATGACTGGTACTTCAAGCTTTTTACTCTTATTTTGCTTTTCCAGTTGTTGATAAGGTTAAATCTCTCAAAAAATTTGGAATTGATGTGCTTTGAGTTTTTCAGTGATAAAGTTTTATACCACCTCTCACCCTGTCACAGTTCTAAGACATTACACTGAAGGTCCCCTGCAATTTGGCATGGAGGTACAGATCAGATAACAAATTCAAATTGGTTATATCAAACACACCTGGAAAATATTTTGAAAACATAGTGATGCCAGTGAATAAAAGACTGTGCTCTGGGACATATATAATGATTGTTTTTACCATCACAGAAATTTCTGGAAGAGAATTTGCTGCATAAAAGAGGTAGTGAAGGAATGAAGAGGCTTTGAAGATCATCTCAGTGCAGTTTAGACAAGACATTCTGCATGTGAGGTGACATACATTTTAAAGTGAAGCTGGATACTCTCCAGGTTTTTCTGTGGAGATATCTTGAGTGAGAAGTTTACAAGACCAGAAGTTTAAAGTGCTGGAATGGTAATGATGCTTGGGGCTGATCAGGGCTGCATCCACATAACCTAGACCTGTCTTTGCTACTGAATGGTTTCTGACAAAAGATTGAGCCCAGCTGTTTTATTTAACAGAGGAAGGATAGGAGATGATTTTTTTTCTCTCTTCTACAGAAAGCAAAATACCTGCTCTTGCTTAGATCTGTGGAAGAAGGGCAAGTAATGGGAACACCTTTGTGAAAGAGGAGGCTAAGGGGGCAGTTTCCTTCCTTGTGCTGAGCTGGGTTTGGTCCCTTCAGAATCACCATGAATGACCTGGAGTTTCTGGACCTGTGTTTTCAGGTGACTGTAACTGCTGCTTGCTAAATACCCTTTGGCCTGTGGATCCATCCCCATAAACTCATTTAATGCATCTCCCTATGTAGATGTGGAGTTGGGAGGCAATAGCTTAAGTGTGGTTTTCTGATGTCACCCCCCTCTGCTGGCTTAGTTAATTTAAATTCTCATTTTAAGCAATTAAGTTCTTGGTTTTTCTTAGGCTCTTGTTTCTCAGGCTCTTGCTCAGAAAACTGTCATGATACTCCACAAAATACATAAGTATTGATGAAAAGAACATGCACTTGGATCTGGAATGATTGTTCTACTTGTGTTAGTGTGTATGACTATTCACTGCATTCACTGGGCAAGACCCAATCCAATCCAATTTTGAAACAAGGTTGCACTACTGAATGTGTAGTTACTAATGAGCTTGAGATCAAGTTGGAAAAATTACTATAACTATTCCTAGCCATACACACATTGCATGTGTGCCAGGAAACAAGCAAAACCTGATTTCCCAAGCATTTTGTGTGATGGGATCTTCAGCTGGCCTTGTCTTATCCCTCAGTTCCTTTAGATCCATGTCCTTTGTTTTCAGCCCTAGACTGAACATCCTCCAGCATCCCTCATTTTGGGGCAAAGTAGCTGATTTGTCCCCATGCTTGTGCTGCCTGTCCAGTTGGCACTCATTTTTACAGAGACCAAAAAAGTGGTCTGACAAACACTAATTGTGTGAGGAGAATAATCATTACTGGTACAAATTACAGCAAAACCTGCCCTATCCTGTTCCACACGTGCCCATACTGTAGCTAACCATTATTTTCATCACCATTACTGATTGCTTCTCTATTGGTTTTGGTGCAGCACTTGAATCAATGAATGTTTTCTTTGCCCGCTGGGAAATCCCATCTTTGTACATCGCACACTGCAGATTCCTCACGTGAAATCCTAACTGGATTTTAAATGTCCTGATTTGTGAAGAACACATAAAGGTGGTGTAAATTCGCAGCTTATCCTTGCTCTGATTTCTAATTTATCTTGAGGCAGGTTCGTTTCTAACCGAGCAGCAGGAGAGGTGATCGATGGCAGCGAGGAGAGCGATAAACACCTGACCTCTAGTGGCAGCTGTCCGGGCTCGGTGGGAAGGGAGAGAGCTGGAAATGTGGGGAAAAAAGGGATTACGGAGTAAACTGGAACGGTGAAGTGAAACCTGAACTTCCATTAGTTGCTTTGTCGGTTTACGTTTAATTATCTTTTCTACCAAAATCTCAGTTCAGAATCCGGAGTACTGTTTCTGAAACATTTCTTCACTTTTATCACTATGTTTAAGAAGTGTGTGCACAGTCTCCCAAAAGAAATACAACAATATCCTAACAGGTTTTATATCTTCATATAGAAAGCTTTTGGTAAGTTTGTCACTTTGGTTGTTCCCCCCCCACGCTCACACAATTATTCAAGAAGCCCATTTGGGTCCTCATTAGACTTCATTCCTGCTCCTCACTGACACAGAACATTTCCCCAGTGAAAATACATACTTCACTATCAGCACTCTGGACATCAAAGCTTTCCTTCCCATTGGGCTAAAAATACAGCAGCTGTTCCATAAACAAAGGTCATAACCTTGCTAATCAAGTGATTAACCCAAATATTAAATCTCCTCATTGAGAAACAACAGTCTTGTTTCTAACCCCTGTAGGATTAAATTTCAAAGTTTAATGAAGCTGATTTACACAAACTCTGCTATAAGCAAAAAAACCATTGTCTGGAAGTTATGGTTAAACCTACTTTTCATTATAGCTTTGTGAGGCCTTCAGACCACCAATACAGTCTGTTAATGTGACAGTGGCAAAGCTGCAGGAGGACAGGAGCAATGGCATCATTATTTTCCAGCTGGAGTTGGAGTAACTCACGCTTATTTCCTGAAGCCAGAGTGAAAAGGAAGCTACGTATGACTCAAAGCATTCTGAACATTGTAAACAAGTCAATACAGCCATATGAAGAGATGATTCCAGAAAAAAGGGGAAAAAAGCTGTGCAAATACTTTAGCCCATTTAAACAATCACATTAATTTGGGACGTGGTGGGGTAAATTTGGGGTTCCCTTATGGCCAACAAATGCTGATTTGAGAAAGGCATAGAAGAAGTACTATACTGCTTAGTTTTAATGTTTCTCATAAAAAAACATTTACTTACCATAGTTACGTCCAAAAATCGAATTATGTTTGAGCCATTTATATGTTTTCTATTTGATAAAAAAATCTGCTATATTTTTCATCTAGTAACCTCTGAGAATCTGATTTTTCTTCTCTCTGTTGAGACTGGTTCAAAATCTCCTTCCTTACCTTCAAGGCACTCTGGCAGAAGCCCAAGATACCCAATGGCTTGTCCCACACAAGATGTCAAAGTGAATTAATGAAAAAAGATGTGAATTTAAAGTGAGTATAACTTGAGCATATATAATTTCTCCATGGACACTCATTTAGGAGTCAGCTGGCCATAATTACCTTAGCTTAATTCACGCTCAAAGTGAATTAAACTGAAGTGAACTAATGGTTTATCAACATGGGAGAGACACTGTACAATAAGCTTGGTGTAAATTCACAATTCATCAGCCGCCGTGCTCTGACTTCCCTTGTGGAAATGCAATGTGCCCTCAAGGTGCCTTTGCATGAGGTAACTTCATTATTTTAGGGGGAAAAAAAGGCTATATATGGAAGTGTGGGCTGATTGATAGCAGGTGCAAAAGTGATTTGATTTCAATGGTGCTATGCTAGAAAAAAGGTCAGCATACATCATCTGTGCAGTTGAAGTTTCTCTGCCGTTTTGGGTCCACAATGGCACTTTCTATGCTATGGGGTCTGTTTTGAACTGCAGAAAGCAAAACAGCCATTTTTGATGTTTCCATAGCAGGGGAACAGCCAATTAGTACCGAGTACCTGGTGTACCATCAACTCATATTTTTATTCACTATTCAGAAAATCACCAAGGAGGAGTGCAGAGAAGCCCTAACCATTTCTGAATGAAAACAGCCAAAAGCAGTTACATACTAAAATTTACACTGTTACCCAGCTTAATTTAACTTTACTGAGTATCTCGGTATTAATTTCCCCCTAAATGATTTCCCACCTTTCTTTATTCATTAGATTTAACAGCATTTTCTGTTAGCATAAGCAAAGCAGTAAGAAATATGGAGAAAGACCCTCACTTGCAGTACCCCTTTAAATGTAACCAGTATCGTCAGGCAGTCTGTGACATTATTATCCAGTTAGGAAAACATCCCTGGCCCCATTCATTCAGCCGTTCCTGCTCATTTTTCCAGGCACAGAACGTTTGTGCCGTAGCAGGCCTTGTCAGATTTGGAGCCCTTCCAGTACCTGATGAGCATATTAACAGTGCTCCCATTCATGGCCCAGAGCCTGCCAGTTCCATCTAATTTTAGGGAAGTTGCTATTTATAGTCGGATGGCTGAGCTCGCTCTGGTGAAAGCCTCGCCACTGCTGGGCGTGGGGGGGAAATTTTATATTTTTGTGCTGTTTTAGTTGGCACACGCAAAGTTCATGGTTGTAATTTACCCAAGTCCAAAATACTCTGCCATCCTCCCCAAGGAGCAGCGATGCTCCACGTGAGGATTTACACCAGGAACACTGTGGCACTGTTGGCTGCCTGGTTCTAATCCAGCCACATGCTGGCTGTGTCCAGGCACAGGTGACCCAGAAGTCAAATGACAATACAGAATCACAGCCTTTGCTAAATTACATTATGCAGAAACGTTTCAAGGTCCAAAGGATGGGGGAGAGGAAGAGAATGTGGCCCCAAATCGCTCTGTGCTGGAACTCCTGTAGTACAGAAGTGAATTCCTTTTGCCTTGTTTCCAAAGAGCACATTAATAGCAGTAGTAGTTAATACCTACCTTTGCACCACAGGATTTTGTCAGAATTTATCCAACTTTGCAAGTAGTGTTAAACGCTGAGAAAAGTTATGGGGAAGAGACTCTCCAATGTAGACTCGGTGGTCAAATTTACTAAAATAGGCTGTTATGACTCAGGCATTTCATTAATGTACCAAGAACTATTGCTACACTATGTATATATGTACAGGTGTGTGTGTGTATGGAAAACTGAGAGAGCTGAGAGGAAATCAGCATTACAGTTCATTTTCTCTTGCAGAAAAACAGCCACATAAAAAGTGAGAACTCCAAAACTATTTCATTTAGAAATACAATGTCCAAATTATATATAGTCTGGTGCTGTAAAGTTGTATAAAAACCCTTGGGAAAAGATAAGTTGACCTCTTCCTGTTCAAAAGATAATTCATTATGTTTTTTAGTAATTGATAATTTGTTCCCAGTTTTATTGGTGTGACAGGATGGTGGCTGAAAAACTAAATTCACTTTTTGTGAATTGAAATTGGGGTTCGGTTCAGCTCATTTTAGATTTTCAAAACAAATCCTGACCTTGGTAGAGGAAGGTTTGAGTCACAGAGTTTCAGTCAGATTGTAGTGTTTTGGCTTTAAAACAGCCGAAGTTGATAGTGTCTACTCTTGTTTGTCTCTACTTAGGCCTCTGGCATGGGTGATACCCATTTCCTAGATTTGTAGGAGGTGCTTGCAGGGGTTGTTTACTCTCTTTCTGGTGGTGTAGGTTGCTGACACAGAATACATGTTCTGCTCATCCCTCATTCTTGCTCCTATAGACAGGAAGACTTAGAAGCTGGAACAGATACAACTATGAGAGCAAAAAAATAATCCTTGTACTCATCAATCTTAATTTCATTCCAGTTCCTAGTTAATTTGTGTATCACAACAAGAAAGGAACATTGAACCAGCAGAGATTCTGGTTCAGCTGAAATTCATATTCAGCCTGGCTGGGATTCTGCTGAGGCAGAGCTGAACTGGAACTGAACCAGAAAAGCAGTTGAAGAAAGAAATAATGGCATAATTCCGTGGCTATGTAGTTCACAGGACAAAAAGTATTATTTTCTCTGTTAATTTGTAGCTGACTGTTGCATGTGATAAAGCCCATGCCCCACGGGCCAGAGGCCATGGGCTGGCAGAGGAGAGTCATTTCTCTGACATTCAGAGCCAGAAGTGTGTTTTATCTGCACAGTTGTCAGTAAGTGTTTGTCTCCCGCCCTCCTCTCCAGCTGAAAACAGATGTTCCAGGAAAATGAGGGGTTCAGATGCTACTGCAGACACAAACTGCAGTGCTGCCTAATGAGAGTCACAGGTAAAGCTGTAACACAGCTCTGAAAAGGCCCCAGATTAAGCAATATTTATACTGGTTGGAGCAGGAGTTAATCCTTGGAGCTGCAGGAGCATTTGGGCTCTTTTAGGGATGTACAAAGAGGTGGTGCAAGTCCAGAGGGGTTTGAGCTTCCTGTCACCAGCAGCCCCAAACCCTGCAGGGTGGGTAGAGCACACACATGTCCCACTGACAGGCACAGCAATGATGACATCTCACCTGTGTCTCAAAACACTCCAAGGGACCAGTGGAGGCAGCCCTTGAGCCAGGTGCCCACACCACAGACTTTCCCTCGTGCACTCAGCCCAAAGGGGCATCCCCTCACAGAGAAATTGCCAAATGCTTTGATTCAGCCACTTCTGAGAACCTCCTCCATGCACAGCTTTTCACAAAAGACCTCACCACAATTTGAGAGACTCCTTCTTCCTGCACAGGCTGTCAAACCTCCCTCCTTGCACTACATCAGCCTTTCTGGGTTGCCTGTCTTGTGTGGCTTTATGTTGTCTGTTAAGCAAATGAATTGTACTGTCCTTATTGTTTGTGTTTTACATATCTTTGCAGCCTTTCCAGAAAAAGCTGATATGTTATTGTAATAAAATATATACATTGTACTTTCTATAAATATATAAAATACAAATATATAAATTGTACTTTTTCCACGTGTTCTTGTGACCCATGGAGACATTGTGCTGTTTTTCATCGTTATATTCAGGCCCAGTGTGGTTTGTTTCCATAAATGCCTCCAGTGAAACCTAAAACATCATTACCTGTTGCTCTGCACTATATAAGGGAGAGTGAAAAAACTGTACGTGGTGACCAACCCCAGAAGCTTCTCCTGCCACCACATGGTGGGTTGGGGCTGGGTTTTGCAAGCACAGAAACTCAATGTCTCCTTCCTTCTTCCTGCGTTTTATCAGGCACTGGTACTCCTACTCATCCCAGCCATTTTAGAGCATTGATGAGTTAAATTACAGTGACTTTCTGGAATGATTTTGAAGTAATTAGCCAGTATAAAATTATTGGCTTTTCATATACCTGTGGTACTTGAAGAGTTGGTGAATTTTCCTTTATGGAGAACACCTGGCTGGTAGAAAGGCAGGGATTATATCTTCAAGGATGGTTTTTGCCTATATCCTGAAGCAAGACATTTTCCTCTGCAGCTAATATTTGCCTTTTTTAGCTATTCTGAGGTAAAGCAATTGCTTCCATCTTTCCTATCCCTACTCCAGCTCTTTATGTTTGATGTGTGTTCTAGTTTATTGTTCCCAAAGCAAGAACAGCAAGATCATTCTTCAGTCTTGACTGATGCTGTGCCCTTAGGAAATTTAGGCTTTTATAGTAATGGCCTTCCACTCTCTCTTATGGCAGTCATTTTGGGGTCTATAAACACCGACATCTGTATCCAAAGTAAAAGAAAATTTCAAATACTGGATGAATCCGTGTCTCCATGCCAAGGAATCTTGACAACTTTTAATTTCCTTTTGCAAGTTCCTTGCTGCTGCAGTTTCCCTCACTCTGTATGAGGCAAAGCAGTCAAGTTTTTTTGTACTTCCTTGCTGCTTAGGACATCTGATCATTGGCAGCCAGCTGGCTTTGCCCATCCATCTCATATTTCTGAACATTACAGCTGGGCTTCCTAATTTGCCCAGACGCTGTAGCTGCCACAGAAGTTTTATCTCCTCAAGTCTGTATCACCTGTAATTACCTCTTGGGAAGCCACCTGTATTAATTTTAATATTTTTAGAAAGCATCCAGCTCTTATTTAAGACTATTTTGGTATTTTTGATTTTTGTGTAACTGTCAGAGTTCAATTTCTTTAGCTGCAGCAGTTCATCAGCTTTCAGAATCTTGCCTATTATTTCCACCGGGGAGACTGACAAAGATACCACCTGTACTTTTCCTTTTTTAGACAAGAAGAACATCAGTTCTGTAACATTTTTCCCCAACCAAACCTGTTATGCATTTTTTCCATGAGCATCTCACTGTGAGTTTTAAGATTCCATGCTGTGTAATTCATTTTGAGTAAACCCTTCCCCTGAAAGGTTAAAATTAGACCAAGCAGCTAAAGCGCTCATATCAAAGCCAGTACAAATAGGCCTCCACTGGGGGCTGAAGGAAGTAGTTTTGTAACTCAGATTTTGGGAGGAAAGGAGCTCGAAGCCGAAACAGAAATATTTAGAAGAGCCAAAAGGGAAAGTAACTTCTTTCAAAGAGTTATATTAAGTCAGTAACACTTGCTGCAGAAGAATTGAAACTTTGTATAAAGGCACAATTGTACATGGAAAACTTGTTAAATAAGTAGGAAGGGAGGAAGGAAGATGTTAAGGTAGAATCATACTGGAGGTTTGTAAGTCATAGCTCAAGCTTCAGTGCTGTTCTTTATAATTTATACTGCTTCTTCAGGGACTTTCTTAAACAGAATTTTCTCATATTTTAGGTGCCTCAGTTTCTACCTTTTCCCAGGGAGCTCCACGTGCATCCCAGAATCTCAGACAATTCTGGCAGCTGAAGCTGTACCCCAGATTCCCAATGTCGGGAAGCTGAAGTGTTTGTTTTGTAGTTGGGATGCAGCTGTAGATAAAACACTTCCACCTCCATCCATCCATCCCTGCTGTGATCACAGAAGCCCCAGCCTGACCATTCTCCAGCTTCTCTTCAGATCCAGTTTATTTCAGCTCGATGTGTTATATTAACCTAGTATTTCATTTTTCATTCTTGCTGTCTTTAATACACACTGACAGTCCTGGCAGTGCTGAAACACGATCTGAGCAGCTTCCCCCTGTCCCTCCCAAGCCCTCTCTGCCAGTTCCCTGTCCCTCCATCTCCAGTGGATGTTTACACCTGCAAGTCAGTAACAGGTTTTCTGAAACCTCTTTTCCCCTGTTTTCCATGACTGCCTCTTTCACCAGAGGCTTTGACAGCTGCTGAATATCGAATTGCAGGAGATCCTTCTGCTTGGTTTGCAGAATCTCACATTCTCAGGAGTTCAAATACTGCTTGAGACAAACTCTCACTTTGAAGGCCAATTCAAGTGGAATTATTTTAAGCCAATGTATACTCTGTTCACTAGACGTCCTGCTGAGCAGGTGGAATTTGTATTTTGAAAAACTCAAATCAGACTGATTAGGCTCAGCTTCAGACTCTATCCAGCATCAGATTTCTACCTCCTGACTAAGCCAACTTCTTCCACTAGAGGTTCATTTTGCTCCCAGCTCAAGTAATTATTTTTCCAACCTGATCATGTTGCACATATGCAATCTCAGTTGAATTTCCATCACCTGTTGAATCATTCCCTGTGTCCTCCCTTCCTCCTGCTTCTAATTTTCTATTTTCAGGATTCCCTTCTCCTTTAGGAGAGAATGGACAATGATCATAAGAGTTTCATTCTTAGCTTAGCTGGCAGCACCTTTAGCCCACTAAAAATTTGTTTTAGCATCAGGCTGGACACAGTTCAGCATTCAGGGCATTAATTCCAAACACCAATCCATTAATGCACATCCAGGCCTCACTCTGCCTCCAGGCACTCCTGTATGTTAGGCAATGCAAACTTACAATAGATAAATGAATAAATACTTTAGTACACTGACTCTATCATTCAGTCAGAAGGAATGTAAGAAGAGATGGGAAGAATTTTCTTCTCAGGCTGTCCATTAAATTTAGTCTTTTACAGAATATTACTGTGCTTTGAATATTAGGATTTCTTATATGATTTGAACTAATTTCTCCCTCCTTTTTTTTTTTTTTTTTTTTCCTTGAGGTCTCATCTTTATATAAGAACCTTGCAATAGGAGAGAGTTAATCTCTGTTTCTGAACTTGTTTTGGTACTGAAAGAAATTAATTCTAATATTGAAGCCGAATTTTAGATTTTTAAAATTGTTTTATTCCAGTGTCTGCATGGACATATTAATCAGCCCACAGCTACTCAGGGCTTGTTAGGATGAACCTGAAATTTAATGCCCATATTTGGCCCCCCATCTCAAGGGAGTCATGAGGGGAGTCATCAGAACTACAGTGAGGAAAAAAGGAGGTAGCATGTTCAAATTATACCAGGTCTTGCCATATGTCAAATTATCAGTGATACAGCTTATCCAAAATACACAAGAACTGACTGATTTAGATGTTACACTTAAGAACATGTGCAGTTGTGCTAATGTTTCCAAGAGGTATTGGTTTTGATGTCATGATAAACAGCATATACTGTGAGGGTATAAGCATGAGAAATTCAGTAATCAGTTGAAAGATAGAGAGCTGGGGAACACGAGGATCCCAAGATTAGTGGGAGGCCACACATGTCCCCTTTTGGCAAAGTGACATCACTCACCCTTCATGGGATGCCACTTTGGAATCTCAGGAGAACACCCATAGCTGCAAGCTTCTCAGGCAAAACCCAGGCTTTGAGGAGCTGCACCTGGGAAAGAAATGGCAACAGCAGTGGGTGACTGAGAGTACCAAAGCTCCTGCAAATTATTTCCAGCAATTAGCTCATTTGTTTTAACTATATTCTGTGTTGAAAACTAAAAGGGTGCTGCTTACTTTGTAAATGTGAGTCACCTGTGAACTTGGTTAGGAGGAGGCAGTTTAATGGTGACTGTCAGTGCTGATGTCTACCTTATATCTCAGAAGAGTCCAGATAAAAAAAAGGTGCTTCAGATGTGGACTTGTGGCCTGTGAAATTCCCAAAGAACATTTGGGGACCAGCCTGGTTCAACTCTCCTTGCTCTAGAAAGGGTTTACAGTGAAAGCAGCAACGAGCAGATGGAGAACTAGAGAGGATGTTGCTCTGGAAGCTTAGAGAAGCAAGTGAACTATTGTATGAACTGTTGTGTGCCTTCCAAAAAGAAACAGATCACCGACATCTCCCCTCCCCAAATAAACCCAACAAAACCCTCACACCATGGCGACCTTGCTACAGCCCTAGGCTAGAAGAGAGATAAATTTCTTTCCTCAGATAGAGAAATAATGATAATAAATCTGAATGAAAGGGAGCACACCAAACCTTGTTTTCTTAATGGAGAGAATGATACTGTAGCTGGAGGGGACTACAGCCCTCACCCAGGAGAGAAAAGGCTCCTGTTCTTGGCTTCTGGTTTGAGACCAAGCTCTCAGCAGTAGTCACTGGCTCAGGAGTCTGTTGTTGGCTGTAATTACAGCTTCCTTCCCCCTTGCCAGCTGTTTCACTTTGCAGTTTGAGGCAGTGTTTAAGGCAGGCCATGGTCCTGCAGGTGATTCCCTGCAGCTCTGCCCTTGTGCTCAAACACCTTGCACCTGCTGCAGGTCTCACATTGTCCTTCTGCAGGCCAAGGGCAAGGCCTCTATTCTTCTTATGTGCCACAGTTTAGGAATAATTGATGACTATCTGTAAATAAAGCTACAAAGTAGAACTGCTTACAGCATTACTTTCCTTGTCCCACAGTCCCAGTGATGGAATCAGGCACAGCTTTTGCTCCATGTCTCCATGAAGGACTCTCATGAAGGATTCTCCTTCAGCACTGAGAGCAGAGGAGCTCTGCAGGACACCACTGACCTGGAAAACCCTCAGCTGGTGCCACAGCAAGAGATGTCAGGAGACAGAAAGCCTGCTCGGATGAATGTGGGGTTCCTACCTACCCTGATGCTGTGTGTCTTTCTGGAACTCTGTCTAAAATTCATTTAATTCACCAGCAGCATTTTGGGATTTCCTACGTGTGCTAAATCATAATGAAAGACATCCGCTGATGGCGAAGTCTCTGGGCTCAGAGGATTACGTGGGGTAGGGCTGCCTGAGACAGCCCAAATCCACTTGAGATTGAAAAGGTGTGAGCAGTAAATAAAAGGAAATCCTGGATCACCGTATAGTGTTCAGCTCCCACACTTTGACCTCCTTTGGTCCCTTCTATATTTTGTTAAGATCATATTTCTTTACGTGCTGCCTGCTTTAAAAGCCGTCATAAATCTGTGGTGTGCAGCAAGAATAACAGGGAAGGCACCGTGTAATACAAGGCGCTCTAATTCCATCCCAGGCACTCAGAGGGAGCTGTAAATCACTTTGGAGAGGTCTTAGACAGGAGAACTGGGGGGAAGGCTGGGAAGGCGGCCACAGCCTGGCCCATCTGCCCTCAGGCTGAGGTGAGCACACCTGCCTCAAAAAAACCCCGAACAAAACAGAAGAGTTCTGATGTCTCCAGACTTGAACAGTGATCAAACTACTTTAAATGCTGTTTGGGGAAAAGCACAGCTGCCTGCCCTTGGTGGGAATGCCCTGTGGGATGTGCCACACGCTGCGGGTGGCAGCAAGGCCCGGCCGCCGCTCACGTCGTGCGTGTCCACATTTGCCTCCACCTGGCATCACCCGTGGAAACCAAACACCACCACACCTGGCTGGGCTCACCTGTGTCCAGGCCACTCTCGTGTCCCAGCTGCAGACACGGCTCTGGGTCTGGGAAAGCCCCACCATCATCATGGGCCTTTCCCAGCTGTATGGGAGCTGGTCTGTGGTGTGTGCCCACACACTCACCCAAACCTATGGAGATGTAGCTCCTCCACTGGAAATTTGGGAAGAGCTGGAGCTAGGGATATGCTACCACATTCTAGATAGTAAAATCTCTTTTTCTTTGCTCTAGTGGGAAAAAACTTTCAAGTGTGGAAGTTTTCCGAGGGAGACTTTCCTAATAATAATTTTCCTCGAGTTTTAATAGAAATTATGAATAAATTTTTCTTTTTTTCTGCCAGCTAGTATAGTATGATGGATGTAATATTTTTATAAGGTTTCTTTGTGCTACAGTTAAAACTTATTAAACTTTGGAAACCATGAACTGCAAAGGGAATGAAATGAAAACATATTTGTCCATTCGAACTTCCAAACTCAGACTCCAAGTTTTGTTAAGATGCAGGAATAAAAGGTAAATCATTGAATCCTGGCCCATCAATCATTTTATTCTACCCATGGTAAAAAGCAAAAAAGGGGAGACAAAAAGAAAATACACCCAAAGTCGTGGCCATGCTGAAGCTTTGGAGGAAAAAGTTGTATAAAAAGGAAGAAAAAAGTATGTTGTAACCATGCTTATCCTATGCCAAACCTCAGCGGAGGTCACTGGAATGAGCCAGCAAGCCAAGCCTAAATAAAAATAGGACCTGTGGGATTCCCCATCTGATTTTCAAATAGTCACTGCTACACTATCATTTGTCAAGCTTGCAGGGTAGTTTTTTACCAGATGTGAGAAACACAGTACCAAATCCAGGCTGAAGCCAGAGAGAAGAGCATATGCTTCCACACGGGAATAATCTGTTCAGGAAGGACTGTAAAGTCTGAGACTGGACTGAAATCTCCCAGATACCTGAGTGCTGTGAAGTATGTTTTAATAATTTCTTTACAAATGAATTGTTTTCATCACCAAAAGCGAGATGTTCAAAGGACCTGTCTTACTGTGCAAAGGAAGGGTTAAACTGCCTTTTTCACAGAAGGGAAATGCCAATTTACTGTACCAGGAAGCATTTTATTTTCAGTTTAGATGTTTACATTGAGAATTGTCTAAGAGTGGTACTTTTATTTGTGTTACTTCGAAGTGCATCACGTTTCTCACTCTCTTCCACGTGTTAATTAAAACTAGACATTGATGTGTAAACTGCTGCTCACTTTCAGCTGATTAAGAAACCTTCTTAACACACTTAGTTTGCTTTATAAAACCTCACTGGGGCTCCGTGAGGATGGAAATATTATTGTTTACATTTGTATCAGCAAGCTTGAAAGGGAAAATCCAGAGCAAGAACCTCTGGAAGATGAACATAAAGACACATCAGGAAACTCATTTGCAACTCTCTCTTAACCTGGTTTCTTGTTGGGTTTTGATTTGTGTTTGTGATTAGGCAAGAACATTATCCCACAACCAAACAAAAGTCTTTATACCATCAAATGCTTAGCATGACTGGCGCTCATTACTTTTAACTGAAGAACAATGAAGGTGTCCATATGCCTTAGGAACACAGATTTCTTTGAAAATCAGTGGCTACTTTGGCCTAGGTTTGTTGATACCTTTGTCTTGCTTTGTTAAGCAGTGCTAGCACTGATTTTTTCGTGAAATCTGAGCATGCACATCACTGAATCCGAGATCCTCACAGACATCTTCCTAGGCTCTCATCTCCCACAGTTTTTGTAATGGAAGTTAATACCTGGATGCCTTCATGGCAAACCATCCATGAGTCACATGGATCAGAGCAATGCCAATATAGCTTTAAAATGTTTTGTTAATGTTCCTGCCATTCAATATTAGTGTGCTGATCTTAGGGCTGGGCAGTTTTGGCCACCACAATAAGGAAGATCTAAAGCTCTTAGAAAGCACCCAAAGGAGGGACACGAGGATGGTGAAGGGTCTGGAGGGGCCATATGAGGGTGGCTGAGGGCACTTGGTCAGTTCAGCTGGGAAAAGGGGATTAGGGGGGACCTCACTGCAGTCTGCAGCTTCCTCCTGAGGGGCAACTCTGATCTCTGCCCTCTGTGACCAGGAACAGGACCCAGGGAACGGCTGGAGCTGTGTCAGGGGAGGTTTAGGGTGGATATCAGGGAAAGGTTCTTCCCCCAGAGGGTGGAGGGGCACTGAACAGGCTCTCCAGGGAATGGGCACAGCCCCAAGGCTGCCAGAGCTCCAGGAGCATTTGGCCAATGCTTTCAGACACAGGGTGGGATGGTTGGGGTCCCCTGGCCAGGGCCAGGAACCAGACTCAGTGATCCTGGTGGGTCCCTCCCAACTCAGCATATTCCAGGATCTTGAGTGTACTGTTTACCACCCAGTAAGAGCACAATGCTGGCAGCAGGCCCCATGTGGGAACCCTTTCTGAGCCAAGGGAAAGCAGGGCTTTCTGAATTTCCCAAGAGAGCACCAGCTCTCTCCCTGCAACCACAACTACCCCTCCTGTTTAGCAAGGTGTCACACCTGTACCAGCAGGGACTGCCACATCAGCTACAGTCTTTCTGGGCTTTTGGATCCTCCCCCAGTATAAATACCCCTTTGCACTCTGGCCTTTCAGCAGAGTGCCCAGGAACTCCTCCTGTGTTCTATGCTTTTGCCTCTGCTGCAGGCACACACACACAGGGGCAAAGCTGGATGTTCACAGGTGGGGCAGCACATGTCATTAGGGTAGTTATTAGGGTTGTCTGCAAATATCTACCTTTACTTTAGTGTTTTGCCAAATAAAGTAAAAATCTTTGCACTGGCTAACTGTTGTCAGAGAATAAGCAGGTTTGCTCATGTTTAAAAACCCAACAAAACTGTTAGAGCCATGAAAAGGTAGAAGAGGCAGAACACTTCACACATCCACACAGTGGAGATCCAAAGTTCAACAGTGGCTTCAATGTCAGAGAGCTGCTTAGTGTCTTCTCTGTGCCTTGTCTCAAAACACCATGCACTTTCTGCAGGGCACAGAAGGGAAACTAATAACTGAAATCCTGGCCTCACAGAAAATCCCACACCCACCAATTTTTACCTGGCCTGTTTTAAGCAAATGCACAGGCTTTGTTCCAGTAAGATGTATTAACCTTCTGCTCATTGATGAATACTTGCTGGCACACTAAATTGAAGAGAGATGTTTAAGCAGACACACACTATAAAAGTGCATGTCATGATACACATTTCTCATGTGATGTTATGTGTGCTCATGATTAAGCTCTCTCCTTACATCTGGTGTGTGCAACAAACAGCATGACACCTCAAGAAATGGTAATGCTGACTTGAGTTTTAAAAAAACCCAGCTGTTTTTCTCTTGTGATTCCAGCAGGCCAAGCTGCTGCTTTCATTTGGATACAAACATTTTCAGTATGCAGTTCTGGGAAATACTCAGTGCCCTCAAGTTGTGCTTTCAAGTTTCTGGTGGAGTGTCATTAGCTGTAATGACAGCCACTGCTAAGGACAGCCTGATTATCTGCAGGCTCACACGCTGCCAGGCACATGGTTTTGCATTTATGGTTGATCCTAGAGAGGAGAACACTATGGATATTTTTGGCCCTTTATTTTAATGGGATTGCCAGAACAACTAGAATCTGAAAACTCACAGCTCATTACCAAGAGCAAAATGCTGACCCAGGCAGAGCCAGAAGATTCAAAAACTCCTTCAGAGCTGAGATCTAACAGGCTGCTGTAGAGTGTGGACAGTGTTTTCCTTCTGTTAACCCCACTGTCCCAGAGAGAACATTTGCTCTCTATTTACAGAATGCAAGACTATGCAGCCCAGCCCATTCTGCACCCTGGAGAGCAGCAGAATGCTTCAGGCTACACACAATGCAATCACTACCCCAGCTTGTCTCACACTCACACTGCAGCCCCGAGGCTGCAAGAAACAGCTCAGGACCTGCAGTGCTGCATTAAGAGATGCACAGCCAGAGGAACGGAGAAGATTAAAACCAGACACAGTATTGCCTGTTCTCCTGTGGGTGTTTCAGACATGCACCAACTTTTCCTCCTGTACCAACAGCCTTTATCCATCTCTGTGAACCCAAGTCAAATAACCTTCCAAATCTTCGGTAAAGGCACAAACAAAAGGCCCTGTTTCAAGGTGTTGAATGACCTCATATACCACCTGACTCCAGATAACGGGGGGTATTTTTGGACCAGACAGGCAATAAAACATCCACTTTTACAGCTAACTGTACCATGAGTTATTCCATTTGCTTTCACTGTGCATGTCACAGCTCTCCCAGCTACAGAGATGAGGGAAAGCTTTCCAGGGAAGGCGGGCTTGCCTTTGTGCAGCATGGCAGACAGAAACACAGGATTACAACTACCTTCAATTTACACTCCAGTCTACACTAACAGGATGCTGTATAATCAAAATATATGCTAATGGTTATACAAAAGCAGTTTGATACCTCTGGTCTCAAGGTAACCTTAAGGTTTACAGGACTCCCATTTTTGGGTATATTTTGCACGTGGGAGAACAATTTCTATATCTACAAACAAACCCAGCACCTTGTTGCTATATTCCCTTTCTTCTGCAGATTTTTCTTGTAAGACTCTAAAGTTTATATTCGCAAAATATCTTTAATGACAAAACATTTTTTTCCATAGTTTTTCAGATGCAATTTGTGCTTTTTAGATAGCAGAGAATTCTTTTGGGGTGCTCTAAGCATCATGGAACGAACCTGTTATGAGAAACTGAGGGACTAAACAGATGTCTGGTTTTGGTTTTTTAATTCTCATTCCTCATTTTTGTTGTTATGGCTTTTCCCTTGCAATATAAACCTTACCTACTGAAGAATGTTTTGTGACTTTACCTAGTACTATCTGTAAAACACTGCAAGATTCCTGAGGGAGAGGTAAGGTTGAACTAAACTAGGGCATTGCTACTAAAATTTGTTGCACTCAAACTCAGATATCAAGGAAATGCAAACTTCCTGAATGCATGTTCGCAGCATTTTTGGAATAATTTCCCCCGGTAACTTCATCCCACTCAAATGAACCAAAAATGAAACAGATCGAGAGCAGGCAAACTTTGAAATAAATAAAACTTCTTTAATTCAAATTTTCATGATAAAGATTTAAAAAAGGGTAATTATTTTGCAGGCAGCTATCAAAAATCTACACTTAAAATCGAAATTTAGAGCTATCAGGGACAGGGTAGTAACAATTGTATCTAGACTTACTTTGCTGGTCTCAGAAGTATACCTCAGGAGTGTATTTTAGCTCTTGTTTCTCTGTGAATTAAGACACTGATGTTGTTATGCTGCCTATCAGGGAAGGCAGTAGGTTGTATAGTTATCTCCTGATTGGGGCAAAATCACTACCCTGAAACCACACAACCTACTACCTCATCCTGTTAGAGCATCATGTGCATCTCTTGAAGGAAACATTTCACCATTTGTAAGTAAATTACCTTACCACTCTCCAGCCCATACATTTCTTAGAAAGGCCACGTGTGACCTCTCAGCCTTTCCCCACAGCTCTACCTGGGAATCAGACAGAACTGCTGGAGGGACTCCAGAGACAGGAAAACTGCAGGGGCAAATGCAGTTCCCTCCCAAACTGGCAATATGTAATAAAAAAGTGAGTTAAATCAGCATCCAAACCTTTAAAGAGACCTCTTACTTAGGGTTCAAGCATTTACCAGTTCCAGGGCAGAACACGGCTGACTGGAAGACATCCTCTGGGTTTTGTCCAGCTCATCCCTTAGTAGGTTCTCAAACAGCCTACACCAAGTGGATTTAAACAGCTGCTGATCAAAAGTGCCATTTTATGTTTAATATGAAGACAAATGCCAGAAAAGAATGGAGAAATGGATCAGCTGTTTCCAAGTGGCCACTCCCATGGCAGTCCTAGACAGCTGTGCATGAGCAAATCCATTGTGGACTGGGTTGCACCTCCGTGTCCTGGCACTCACACCCCACCTGCTCTCAGACAATCCCAGAAGGAAATGGCTTTGGGGCCTGAATGAGAAATACAGGAACCTAAACACTCTAAGAACATTTGTGTCCAAGAACCAAACACGTAGACAGAGCCAGAGAATGGAACAGTTGACAAATATCTGCGTTGTCTTTTGGAGACATCCAGCGCTGACATCACAGCCACTTCAGGAAAGACAGTAGATTGTATAGTTATCTGACAGGCAGGGCATAGCCCTAAAACTATACAACCTACTACCTCACCCCAAAGGACAGTCACACTCTGATCACAGGAAGCACAGGCTGTATTCCCAGACAGCTGGATTGCTTGGTGACAACCTAGAAGACAAAAAACTCTGGCGACAAATGTTAACAGTCTTGAATTTGAAACAGTTTGCTATATACAAGTCAGCATTCTGCTTAATGAGCTCCAGTTTCATGTTTGAAATGTTTAATAGATTTGAAACTTGTGAAGTCATGTCACTGACAAGATACACAAGGGAAACAGGATACAGCATTCATTTTTAATAACTGCACTTGTGTACTTCCAGCTCTTACATGACTGTACCTTATCAAACCAGTTTGTCACTTTGGGAAAGGCAGCACTATGACTCAGAAGGGATGCTGACTTAGAGGGATTGTTTAACATGCTTCCAGATACTCCTCCATTATCCTAATGGGGAAGACCTGAGGTTTTCTAAGTGAATTTCCCAAGTTCTGCATAGGTAAATCCCAAAGACTGAACAATGAATTTGTCAAGACTGTGAGGAATTGTGGCCTACTCAGCCATACTCCTAACTGAGCAGTAACCCAGCTCTGAATTGATGACCAAATTAAACACACCCCATCTTACCACACAGACCTTGGTTAGGGGAATTAGCAGAACTGCCACTACAGCATCAGCTTCTGTAACCTCAAACTTATACTCGAGTTTGAGCGGGTGGTTATTTGTTGCCACCTGGTTTGATGGACAACAACACTTCCCATTCAAGGCAGATGTAAAGAAGTGGGAATAACTGAGATATCAGTCTGTATTCTAATATAAACACTGCTTTAATAAATAAGCAAACTTTTAAAACAAACACCCTACCTTAATCAGCTAACTAACCTTTTTCTAGTTAATTAAAGAACATAATAAATCCTGCATCCATCAGCCCCACACCAATCAAGGAGAGTTTTTTCACTCAGCAAATCTCACCCTGAGTGCAGTTGGTCACATTGCAGTAGGACAGAGGCCATCTACCCCAGCTTTCAGCATCACTGCTGTGGGGATCTGAAGAGAGAGGAGCAAGACAAAACATGTGTCTCAATTGCATTTCACTGCACACTGAAACAATTATAAGATGTATAAGATGTATGATTATAAGATAATATATGAGAGCATGTGCAAAAGCAGACAGCAGCTTCTTTGTCCAGGAGAACCATGCACAGCACCAGCTTTCCCATTCACTACCACAATTACACCACGGCCCAAGGGGACCCCAACTCAAAAGAGACAGGCAAGAGAAAAGTATAGTGAAAAGAGAATAATTTTTTATTAGATTGGCTTGAATGTTAGGAGCATTGCAGAGACAGACAAAGAGAGGTATCAGGTACTCTACCTGCAAGGAAAAAACACTTTTCAACAAAACAGAGAAGGAAGGAGAATGCAGATATCTGACCAAATTGGATATCAATGTGTTAATCTATAAAGGACAATGTTATACCATCAATGTCAAAGATCATTTCACTGTAGTAGGCTGAAACCCCATAGAAAGGGGTCATTGGTTGCTGTGAGCTGCACATGGTGTCATTTGTTGGACAAAACAGGACAGGTGCAACTCTGACCATGCTGAGATCACTGCAAGGAAGGAAACACTGTCCAACCCTGCATTTCAGCTCTTGGAACCTCAAAACCCTTGCAGGCCAAAAAGGGGGACATTCTTTCTAGACCGTATCAAAGGAATACCTTGACAGACTTCAACATTTCATCAATGCAAAAAACCCCCCAAAACTGGTACCAGAAACCACTCTTAACCAGTATAAAGAAGCCCTTTGGAAAGCTCTCCAGCAGAAAGCCTGATAATCTTCTCCATGTACTTAAGGGTTTTAAATCTCAGCATTTTCTGAGTACCAGCTTTTCAGCATAGTCAATTACTCTCCCAATAAACCTCTGTAAAAACCTGTACCTCTGTTTTTTAGATAGACTATTTAAAAATAAACAAGTTCTTTATGTGTGCAATCAGAGATCTCAGTATTTTTCCTAAGAGCTAAGAATTTGGAGCGGAACTGAACTTCTGTGCAGTTTCAGCAAGGCTGGGTGTGTTGCACAGTCACCTCTCAGAGAGTGTTTTCTGTGTAAAATAAACCCTGTGCTTATATCAATAGAACAGTGTTACATAATATAATTGGAGGAAAATGGAGTATTGTGTGACTTCAAAGTGAGACTTTTTGTAAGCATCTGCTTTATAGTGGAAGAAGAAAAACAACATAACCTTTCAGAATAGAAACTCTTCATGCTGGATGGTCCAGTGAAACCAGTTCAAAGAACCAGTCTATCTCTAAAAGGATGCATTCACAGTAGTGAAAAGCCCAAAGTACCCCACAGACCCAGCCAACTCCATTGACAGGGAATTTTGGATGAAGAACCTACACTTACAGCTGATTTCAGTGACTCTAAGAGACAGAAACATAGATCCAAAGAAAGGCAGCATTCTGAGTATGTTCTAGGGATTTACACTGCCTGTCCTTAATATATCTGGACTTCACTTACAGTTTGGGGGGCAATACTAGATGGGATACTGGAAAATGTTCATCCCTGTTGAAAAAATGGTGAACTTCAATTAACCATTTCTAAAGGATGCTCTTATTTACTGTAATAATGATATTATAGATTCTTTTCTCTAGGTGCTGTGTTGATACAATGTTGCATTAATGTACATATTCCTACAAAGCTACTAGTTCGTTAATTCATAATATTGAGATAATTATTTGTAAAGTACCATAAACTCTGTGTAACACTATTTTCTATAAGATCTGTTATCAATAGTATTAGTAATACTCATTAGCAGACAAAAATGGAAAAGAATGTGCTTTATCCAACACCTAAAATTAATTAGTCTCCTGCTCTCACAAGCTGCCCATAAACTTATTTTAATTGACTAGATCAGCAAACAAGGATGAACTTTAAAATACTTAATGAAAGAAAAATGCATGTTCATTTTCCCTCTATGAAGACAACAGGCACAAGAAATAGCTATCTGGCAAGAGCAATGTTTCTAGTTTAACAACTGTTTAATACTAGGAAAAATATGACATTTCCATATTCCAACTCTCACTGCTCACTGAAAAATGTCTTGGAACTGATGTTAATAAGTACCTCAGCAGTCACTTTTCAAAAGGCAGGGGGCCAAGTCTGCTATTTCTGTGTTGTACAGGAAAGCAGACAGTTTTAAAGCAGGGTTGTTATAGAACTAAAAGCCTTACTAATGAACAGACTGGGACAGCACAGAACAAGCATTTTGTGATTTCAAAGAACCTTCCCCCCAAAACCTCGTGAGGATTTACAAAGGCTAAGCCTCCCTGGCTCCCAGGAAGAAGGAAATGCCCCGGGTGTGTGCTCTTGGAGTGCACTACCAGGGAAGGAGAGGGCTTGGAGGCTCTCTGAGGCAGGGACATTCCCCAGCATGGTCTGGGGTCTGAATGCAGGCCAGACCAGCAGTTTCCAATCTCTCTGCATGCAGCAATTGTCTTCTGGCTTCCCAAGTGATGCACAGTCCCCACTCTGCTCCTACAGACTATTTATTCACAGTCAGAAACGTCATATTTTCAGGAAGATTGTTGTGGGGGAAATGGCTGAGGATAAGCCAGCGTGGACTCTGCAGCCAAGGGAAGCCTCTTGACCAAACTGAGCAGGGCCTGGATCAGGGAGGAGAACGGCCACACCTTTCTTCTGGGGCTGGATTGTGCCAAAGCAGTATCATGGCAGGTAACTTTCCTAGAGACTTCAGGCAGAGGTTACTTAGAGGAGAGAAGGATTCAGTTTCCTTGGATTTATGCATGATAAACTTCACACAGTGTATTTTAAAATATATTTTAAACTAAATATAACCAAAATGACACACTACCATCATATAGCATGCAAACTTCAAGAAGGAAAAAATACTCCACAAACACAGATGTTGTGACTCCTCTGAAATATAACATGTACTGTGATCTCACTCATTACAAATACAGTTGCTTCTAAAATGGCAAACAACAGCTCTTTCCTCAGTTGTGAAACTTTCCTGTAATTTAATAATACAGGACAGATTCTGTCAGAACTTCAGGCAGGCACAATGGGAAAAACTCACAGGACCAGACCTCCACAGCCTCCTCCTCCTCCTCCTCCACTCAGAGGAGATGCACAGGATTTCCTGAGGGCTCCTCCTCTGCACAACTGTCTGTCTCAGCTGCAGAGCATCAGCTGTGTCCAGCAGCTTGCTCACATCTCCACCTGGCCATTAGTGAGGCCAGGCTGTAACTGGGGGAGCGAATTTATCGCTCAGTCTGTTTTGATAAAGCACCAATGGGTGATGACCTTTGGCCATGATGTTTGCTCATCCATGGTGCTCCTCAGTGCTGGAGCAGTCAGGTGTGCTGTCCTGCTTTGTACAAACCACACTTGTGCAGGGAAGCATTTTCCTCAGATTCATCAGGGAGACTTCTTTTAAGAAAGGGAGCAATTCACACACTATTGAGATCAACAGTACATCCTCACCTGGCCTCAGTGGCTTTGAAGGAGGCCCTGATTATCCAATATAGCATGAATTATGAGACACAGAAGTTCAAAATGACACTTCTGGATGTGGAGCAAGCTTACAGATCAAAAAAAATTTAGGGGCCAATGACTATTTTCATTATCTGTTAAAATCAGTTATATAAATTTTGTTCACACTTTATTACATAGAACATCACAGCCAGTGCAGCATGGCTCTTTATAATAAACATTTTTACATATTCAGTGCAGCCATTGTCATTATCAAACTGTTAGCAAGTATTTGGGAAAAAGGAGCAGCTGTGAAATGAGTCAGAACTCTCTGGCTAAATGTCTTTGAGCTCTGCAGTAAATTATGTATGTTTTTAAAGTCTGAACATTTCAAGTGTGGGGGGAAAAAAAGGCAACAGAATGTAAAAACATTTAAATACATCAGCTTAAATAAGTCCATCTCCCATACTGTGGCCTGACTACCAGCCAGACCTACACAGGAACTTCCTCACTCTTGTGTGGAACCATGCCAAAGTCAAGGAAATTCCTCCACAGAAATGACCTTCCAGAAAACTTTTACAATGGTTATCAGAAAATGGGATGTGCTTAATGTCAGCTGCTCTAACTCCCTGGGAGTGTAGGGAGGTCTGAGGAGCAGCAGATCCACAGAGCTGGGGCTGGGTGTGCACCAAAGGTGTTCTGCATCACCACAGACATGTTCTATAGGTGTATGCTAGCATTTCATACACCTTCTGTTCTCTGAAATGCCTGGAATCTTAAATATGCTTCAGAATGGACTGCATTAGGGAAAAGATGACTTTCCATCAAAAATATACCTCATTTTTCTTGGAGGTGGGATCATGTCTTGTGCTTAGGCAAATTGCAGTACCTACACTGACAAAAAAGTTATTTTTCTATTGCATTTATCTCTGTGTTTTGCTTATATATGACTCTGAATGCTAAAAAGCCACAAAAGCTGGTATTCCAGAGAATGATGAAATGCTTGATGTCTCAAAGCTTCCACAAACACAGAAATTAAACCAGGGCTAAGCACTGGCAGCTCTGTATGTTGCATGGGTGATTTTAAGCAACAAACATTTAAGGAGACATATTTTTTTAAAAAATAAGCTCTGAAAGGCACCATAGAACTGTTCAATGTATTACAAGCTGTTAGTTTTGAAGGACTTAAAGATCAGTCTCCTGTTTTCCTGGCATAATCTTTCCATCTCCTGACTTCCCAGCTGAGCTGCTGTGCTTGCCCTCAGTGTATCCCTGAGCATGGCAGAGATGATGATCACCAGATCCTAATGCCCAGAAATCAGGGCAGCTCCAGAGTCCAGGGGAGGTGAAATGGCAAGTCCATCAGGTAAGTGAGGTACACCTTATGAAAAACCAACGTTACAGGTACTCTTGCTATCTCACCATGTGTGAATGCAGAAAGTGGGGGGCTGGATTATCTGGGAAAGGAACCCAGCAAGAGGAGATGAAGCTGTGACAAATCAGGGATTGGTTTTTATTAGGAGAAGGGCAAAGAGAATGTGTCAGGTTTATTTCCTCCTGCCAGACAGAGATAGCAAGAGTAAAAGGGGCATAGAACGCCTCTCTTACAGTTATTTCCTAAACATTCTTCAGTTATCTCCATGCTCCTGGGAGGATTATATTCATGCAGATCAAAAATGAAATGCTAATGACAACCCTCACAAATATTTACTAATTTTAGGATGTTAAGCAATGGACTTTATACTTGAAAGACCTGAGCTCACTTAACTCAGCTGACATCACCTGGATTTGCCTTAACATCTCTGGACACAAAACTGGACACTTAAACTGAACACCCTCATCTTTGATTTCATATATGATGTCCAGGTCTCCAAAAATGCACTTTTCCCACTCCCCCTCAAACCCTGTGAAAATAAAAGCTGGGCACAGTCAATTATACAGAGAACAGTCAGGATCACAGTCTTCCAGTCTCTCTAGCTAAATACTCAGCCATCTCACAAGCAATGATTTGAGTGATATTTTTAATTCTTTTTGGATGGAAAACACCTTTACTACACAGAGAATTTTAAATAAGTCATCTGAATTTTAAGTTAACTGGATTTGGCTTTTTAATATGTGCAATTCATACAGTGTCACACCTAACCCATGAGACACCACTGAGAAAGTGCTATTTTTTTCAGTTCCTTATAGAAGCTAGGAAAAATTGAATAGAGTCACATCTTCTTTAGAAAATGCCATTCCCATCTCAATCCACTAATTCCCTTTTGGGAAAACTGAATTTTCATACTGAAATGGATTTAGGTCCTTGAAAATTGCTTTTCTTTAAAAGGACATGCAATAAACTAGTATGTGCAAGTCTTAACTTAATTAAGCACCAAGAGGGAATGTCTGTCAGGGTAAGCCTCAACAAGAAACTAAAATTCATTTTGCAGAATGCAGCCAATAATTATAGTTGGTAGAAAAATGGCTTCTGGCCTTTCTCCCATAAGGCTTTAATTTTGAAGTTTAGCCCTTAGTGAGATCAAGCAGCTGACAAGCAGGAGTGAATGCATTAGTGGTCTGGGAGCCAGGAATAGGTCAAAGCTCCAAATAACCTAGTGTTACATGGATTTAGCCTAAAATTCTATCTTTACATCAATGCACCCTTACATTTGCCATCACCACAAACAGGATAAAGTTCCTTGAGTGCTAATGAAGAAGGAGCTTTATATGATGGCAGACAAGCAAAATCCATCCTTTACAAACTGTTCCATTTGTGATGATCACTTTAGAGCCTGCAGCATTTGAAACTGTGGATAACATTATATGAAAAGCTGGAATGAAATCACTGTTCTGTGTAGTATGTTTGTTTTAAAATACTGTTAAAAGCCTAAAATTAATTTCTATTGCAGAACAATGTTCTGGAGTCTGGACTGCATTTGGGGTTGAGCCAGTGGGCTTGGTTCAACCTGACAGTAAGCCAGCAGAGGCCTGGGAGTCCACATGCATTAACACAGAGAAAGCATTTGTACAGGCATTGCAAACCCAAGCTGCAGTTTGTTTCTGGTTACTTTTGGGCCTCGGGGAGAGTATGAGGCTACAGACCTGATCAGACAAGCCCATTTGCAGGAGCAAACGTTGTCACTGACTCTGTTTGGCATTTTTGTGTCTCTGTCAGGGGGACCTCCAGGAATTTGCTGCTAGTGACACTGCCAGTTATTGAGTTCCCTGTTTCTTTTTAGTGACTGTTTCCCTTTGGTCACCAGCACAGACCCTGGTGCACTGCAACAGCTTTGTTATCACCCTGGGATGGGATGATGTCTCAAGTTGTGTTATGATTTCAGCAGCACACACCTGTGCCTTGTCACAATGACTTTGCCTCTGTTCTGACCAGTTGTTTTCCATCTGGAGACACTGCCAAGGGGCTCATACACACCCTCACCCAGCCCAGCTTTACACAAGTCTTTAAAAAGCAAGGGGGAGCCACTGAAAACTGCCATTTTCACCACAAGGGCCCTTCTGCCCACCTGTACCTGCGTGCTGAGGGGGTGGAGGCTTTTGGAGCTTCGGGGTGAGTGGGCAGTGCTGCTGACATGGCACTATTTGGCACAAGAGAGTTCCTCATGAATTCCGGGCTTGAGGCTGGGGACTCGGACACACAGCACTGCCTGTGCTCAGCTCCACACAACCTTCTCTTTCCTCAGGTGACCAGGGCTCTCCATAGATGGACACCAGTGTAAGTTTTTGTACCTGAGACTAAACCTTTCACTGGTTAAACATTCATGAGTGGGCTGAAGCAGTGGTGGAGAGCGAGCAGATCTTTGCCAGAGCTCCACAGTGTGTTTGACTCTCCATGTCCATTATTCATGATGCTGTTGCTACAGGCCCTAATTTTACATAAATGGAAGTCACAAGAGAACTGTTATGAGGAGCAACCAGGAAAAGCACAAGGAAAGAGTGCCTTGTCAGTTGGCATTAAAAACATAGTTCAGTATTACATTTTCTGATTGTGAAGCCTCTTGGGAGCCAAAATATGCAACACATTTTCTCTGAAGAGTAACAAGCTGAAACCTGAAATCTTATAGATAGTCTTTAGAATCAATATCTTCATGTCCTGTGCACAACTCCATTCCAATTCCCCACATATGAAAAATACATAACCTCTTAGCTCAAAATTCATCTGCCTTACAGTTCCTTTTAGCTCCTGTTTAAAAACTACAAAATTCTATCTCAGCTATCATGTAAGCTATTGTTCTGTGCCTGCTCAGGGAGGACAGATTTCAGAATTTAAGATCTGTCACGGCAGGAATAGATTATACCTTCTCTGAATACAGAAACATGCACATTACTAGTATCAACTCAGAAGTACAGCAAGCACACTTGGTGCAACTGAAATAATTGATTCCCTTCCCCTTATCAACACAAAAGATAAGAGCCATATAAAAGTACCTGCTTTTCTATCTCACAGCATTTGTAGCAAACACAACTGACAGTATTTCAATATTTTCCTGTTGCAGAAATAAGCTTTAGGCACAGAATCCATGACATGTAAATTAAGATATACATCACAAGACATATCTTAGTTGTGAAAGTAGGTCATGCACTTAAGGCATTTCTAGACTCTTGATGTAAATATTCTGAAAATATTTTTGTGTGTATAGAGTAATATTTTAATTATTTATCAGACTTCATTCTCTACAAACACTAAAGGAACAGATGAACAGATATTTCTGAGAGTCCTCATAGGGAAATAAGTACTTCTTTGCAACCTTTTACAACTTTATGTCTTGCATATTTTGTTCTTAATGGAACTGCATGCTTGAAGAACACCTCAAAAAAAGTTGATACAGTAGAAAAAGTTATTGCATGACGATCATGGATTGCACAGGTAGGGAGCTTGACTAAACAATACCATGACATTTTCAAACATTTACTACCTTGTATTATTTTGTAACTCTTGGAATTTCCTCAAGAATGGTGTTGGGTATTTGTTCACCCGTCTATGAGAAAGCTACTCCATAAGCGAAGTTAAAGAGAAAAAAAAAAAAAGAGAAGGAAGTCAGAAAGCAAGAGTCTATGTGTTTGTGATGTGAATTGAGTTTCCAGGCCAGAACTTTTATCAGGAGAATAAAAAAGAGGCAATTTAAATCAGCACCACTATCAATTTATCCACTAGGTGTCACAAAACAATCATGCAACCAGACGAAAAGCAATTATATGTAAAATGTGTCAGTGTACTACATCAATGAAGTGCTGCTTTGAAACGAAATCTGTGATAAGAGCAGATGCAGGAAAATGTCATGGATCTCATGAATATGCATAAACTGTCAGGAATGTATGGGAACCTGAGCCATGGCACACAAAAGCTGTTGCTAACCACAGTCTATGTCATGTAATGGATTCACATACAAGCATGTAAGTGTTCCATTAAAAAAAAAGTCTTCCCAAATCCCAAAAGCAGTATTACCAGTCCTCAGAACTTTGAGATTTATGTTTCTTGCTTTTTAATGCTCCAGCTACTGGACAAATGTATTGTATCAGATTCTCTAACAAATATGTAAAAGTCCCTCATGGCTACAAGGAAAACACTGCCAAGAAAACAAGTTCTGAAGGCTAAAATGTATGAGGAAGAAAAACATAAATATATTATTAATATTAGTATAAAATAACCACAAATGCCAAACACTGGAATTGGCAATAACATGTGACAGACACTCCTTAGATCCAGACTGTTCTTTTGGAAGGGCAGGGTAGAAAATTACCAAATGGTTCTGTAGCCATTATTTTCCAGAAATTAACCTCTACTGCACAGGCAGTATTTTTATTCTTAAATATTTGTGGACCATTTTAAATTCGTAATTATGTGTACACCTGCACTCATTCAAAACACCGAGTGCATTAAAGGATTAAAGCTGGGCTGTTGAAACAGGCATCTTGGTTTCTAAAATGGTTCTTTAATAACAGTAACTTTTCCTCTGAGTTGTATAAAATTTTTATGGGCCAAATAGACTCCAGTGTGAATTTATCATTATCTGTACTCACACATAATCCAGACAATTAAAAATGCTGTAATCACTAGCATATACAACATTATGATGTAGAACAGGCTGGTTAGATAAGAAGAGGAAACGTATCCTGGACATTTTTTATCATCCAAACATAACAGGACCAGGGCTATCTATGCTCTGCTGCCAAGTGCCATTGCATGAAGCCAGCCTAAGCAATGTCAAAATCCCTTCCTCCTTGTCAGAAATGCTGTAAAGGAACATATGCCCTACCAGCTCACTGTATGTTTATACTGCAGTTTGTATGTTTTATCCTGGCTGTAAAAACCAGGTTTTTTTCAGGGTGTAAGCCAGCTCACATGATAAAGTTTAGATTTTTTTTACATAGTCTTCCTCTGTAAGATGAGCTGTCTAAATGTCAGAGCTGGCCAACATTTTCCAAAGCTTGGGAATACTTTCTTACTTGGTGATCATAGGGAAGCTTTCCTTCCCTACAATTTTCCCTCCATTTTTTCAGCAACTCAATTAAATACTTGTGTTTCCAGGAACACAAGTACAAACTGAGAGAAATACCTTTAGTTTGTTTGTTTCCAAAACGACCATAACTTAATGTGTATATGCTAAAGGAATCTGATGTTGTGAAATACACTTACAGAAAAACTAAGAATTATTCTCTGAAGTTCTCCCCACATTAAAACCATTATCTGACTTTGAAGAGCCCTCCAGTGATGTCCATTCAAGCTGACAGAATTCAGAGCCTCCTGAAGTCAGTACGGTTTTTTTTATCATGTAGTGAAGCTGTGATTTCCCTTTAGGCAGAGCCATAGAGAAAAATGCTGAGGTAACCATTCATTACATAAACCCCTGACTCTTTGATGCCAGAAGGTGAATGAACAGATGTGCAGTATTATTAATTCCACTTAAGGAACATAAGTTGCTCCTTTTTGATCTTTCAGTGGTCCAAGTCTGCAATACTTTTTTGGTTTTGTCCTTGTTGTGAAAGAATCAAAGAACAACAGAATAATTTAGGTTAATAATTCAGAAGGGGCCCCTGAAAGCATTCAGTCCAACCTCCCGTATAAAGCAGGTCTAATTAATCAGGTTGCTGAAGCACACACCCAACTGAATCTTGGACACCTCTAGGGATGGAGAACCCACAACCTCTCTGGGCACCTGTCTCAGCCTTTGACCATTCTTGGGTTAGAAGATTTTCCTTGTATCTGACTGGAATTTCCTTTGTTCTAAGCTGTGGCTGTTGGTCCTTGTTCCATTGCTGTGCAGCTCAGAGAAGAGCTGCCGGGCTCCAGTCTCTCACCCTGTGACCAGGCAGGGTCTGCAGGTCTCCCCTCTGTCTTGCCCTTCCCTGCCTGGACAGACCCAGCTCTCCCAGCTTCTCTGAGCTCCCCACATGGCCCAGCTCTGAGGAGCCTGGTGGCCCTGCGAGGGTCAGTGCATGTGTGGACTCACAGTGCTGGTGTCTCTCTTGCACAAGGGTGCTCCCAAACTGGACACATCATTGATCAGAGGGGTGGAGCTGCTCTGCTGTGGAGAAAGGCTGAGAGAATTTGGATTGTTCAGCCTAGAGGAGAGAAGCTTTGGGGTGACCTAACTGTCCCACCACCTGAAGGGAGCCCACAGGAAAGACAGGGAAAGACTACTTGTAAGGGCCTGGAGTGACAGGACAAGGGAAATGACTTCCCACTGCCAGAGAGGAGGGTTAGATTGGATATTGGGAAGAAATTCTTCCCTCTGTGGGTGGTGAGGCCCTGGCACAGGCTGCTCAGAGAAGCTGTGGCTGCCCCATCCCTGTAAACGCCCGAGGCCAGGTTGGACAGGGCTTAGAGCAACCTGGGATAGTGGAAGGTGTCCCTGCCCATGGCAGGGGTTTGGAATGAGACCTTTAAGGTCCCTCCCAACCCAAACCATTCTGGGATCCTAACAGTCTCTCAAGTGCTGTGAAAAGGGAGGATCACTGCTCTGAGCTGTGCTTCTGCTCATGCTGCTCTGGATGCACTTGGCACATGGTTGGGGGGTGTCAGCCTGTGCATCAGGACTCACAGATCCTTTTCTGCAGAGCTGCTTTCTACACAGCTGCCCCCAGCCTGTTTCATTGTGGTCTTTCTGATGACCATATTTACACCATTTCTCAAGTTACCGATATTAAAACGTTTTATATTTTTTTTCTTTATTTTTAAAAAATTTTGTCTACCCTAGGCCTCACTTGGCCTTGAAGTGCCACAAGTAGAACAGCTTAGGAATGTGAATGTACAGCAAATGTGCTTCCCATTAGCTCTTAATGCCATAAATCTAAAATCCTTGATACTACTGTTAGAGCAGTGCTTCCACTCAAATCTTAAAAGAAGCTTTAGACAGGACAGTGAGACTCAGCAGCCACACAAGACACTTACTGCTGTGTAGGACAGGCTTGCAAATGCATGTGGATCAGAGGTCCTGCCCTTGTGCATCACTATTTCACTTACAATGGAATAATTTTAAATTACATTAAGGACTATAATCATGTTCTACTATCATTTATTTTTTCATACCCTCTGCCACTGGAAATACACTTGAAGATATCCATCCAGCTCCAAGTGCACTATTCTGGGAAAGTTTCCATTTAGATGAGAACATTTATGCTCATAACTACATGGTTTTTTTTAAGCTTAATTCAATATGAATAACTGGTTCAGCTTGGTGTCTGCTCATTAGTGAGCAGTTGGAAGGAACTGGTTAATCATTGTTTGCCATCTGCTTTGGAGAATCAGCACTGTACAGAACCTTTTCTACAGCAAATAAAACCACAATGCACAAAGAGCACTCAAGGAAAATCCTGTTTTCAGCTATGGGGTGTTTTTTAGCACTCACCATCAGATTTCTTGGACAAAAATGAAGGCAGCTCCTTTCAAGTATTTGTTGTTCTCTCAGGAACACTGCGAACTCTCTAATCTCTCCAGTCTGTTTTATTAAAACCAACTCTAAGTTCCTCTGAACAGACAAGCCAGGCCTTACAACGCTATATTGAGTCAAAAAGCGCATTTGCCTCCTCACAGAAAAATATCAACATGAAAAAATAAAATTGGTTGGCTATCTATGCTGCTTTCTTGGCTCATCTTCCCCATCTGGTGCAACTGACAAACGCTGTGTCATATTTGGAGAGAGAATGAAATTTCCATTTTTAGATTTTGTAATCCAGGAGTTCCTGAAAAAATTCATTTGCTTCAAAATAAGGAAAAATATATGTGAATGATGTAAAAATGTTCTACTTAAGCACAGAAAAATTGCTGGGAAAAGGCACTTCCTAAATTGAGGTTTTCTTAAAATACACATTCCTAACCAGTGGCAAAAAATATCAGAAGAAATGCTGAGCATGAGAAAATCAGTACTGCTAGGCTCATTCTCCTATCAAAGATCTAGCACTGGGGCCTATAATTCAGTTATTAAAGTCCTTTTTCAAGACTGATTAAAGTTCATTTTAGAAATATCAACAGGAAACCATGAAGGTCTCTAGCTTGCTTAAAATTTAACTAAAATTTTGGTCTTGGATGCAGTAGGATTAATGGGCCCACTCAAGACCAAACTCCTGGCATTCCAGATCATCCTTGTAGCATTCCCTCAGAAGGAACAAAAATGTTTCTTGAACTTATTATTCCAGAATAATTTGCTTCTCATTAAGGTGAGATTAGTACAGGTGAAGACATGAAATACCTGCAAAAGTTCTCTCTTTGATCACTCAGCTGGATCCAGCAGAAGTTGAAGGTCAAAGCCCTTGCCAACAGGAGTTTCACACAACTGATTCCACATTCTGCAGCTGTTTCTTCTGAGAAAGACCTGTCAAGAAGACAGCAATAGTTTTTTCTGCAGACATGAAAGAGCAGAGGGAAAGTAGATTAATAATGCTAGAGTATCACCCTTAAGCTGGGCAGGAATCAGTATCATCCTTAAGCTGGGCATAGTAAAACATCTCATGTGGACAAGTACTTTCAGCCTATAACTATGCCAAGACACAGCTATATAGGGCTGCATTCTTGTAGACACAAGCCAAGACAGACATAAGAAGTCTATACTCTGATTTTTTCCTATGGATATCACCACAAGAAAGTCTTTGGTTGAGGATCATGTATTTTTTATATAGATCTTTTCCATAAAAATCAACAGCCTTTCTCTAGTATTCAACTCATTATCGACACTCCCCACTTCACCACATCAACATTTTATTTGAAGTATCAGTCATAGCATCCCATCAAAATTTAATAGCCACTTTCTATAATTGAAGCATATTAACTCTTGGTTTCACCTATGCTAAGGTCTATCTTTCTCCTTCTTTTAAAATTCTAATGATATTAAAAATACAACATCTTTCTACAGCATGACTCAGAGTTGCATAATATTTCTTTCTTCAGCTCATGAGAAAGGAAAGAGATACAAGCAAAAGCAGAAGAATTCTCTATCCCAGTCTATAGCTTTATACTGAATCCTGAGTGTCAAACCAACAGGTCTTTTAAGAAAAATGTCAACAACTGTAACAGTTACATAAGACATAGGTAGAAAAATATTTTGCAAGGAAAAATGACAGTTTCTGTCACTTGAGAAGATGATTTATAGTTCAGCTTTAGAACGCAAGCAGTCAACATGTGACCTGACATTTACTAAAGGAAATCAAAGAGATGTTGAGCAAGATTACAGAAGGCAAAGCACTGATTGCCTTCTACCAGCTCCTCTCTGTACTACAGAAAGATCTGCATAGTCTTCCTCTCAGCACTATACAAAAAAATAGAAAGGGAGGTCACAACAACAGCTCTCCCTGTTGTCACTTTGTGCTGACTTGCTCCAGTTACGAAGGCCATCTGGTGCTCTTTGTGCTGCCTTTGTGCCTTGTGTCTCGTGTTGTTCTTTATGGACAAGAAGGATTCACAGGTCACATCAGCTGTGTTTTAACTTTCTTTGCAAGTGAATTTGATGGTTGAAACTGTGCATAAAGAGTGTATAGCTGTTGATAACAGAACACAGGGAAAAGGACAGCAGGTACAGGGGTGTTCCAATAGGAAGGACAGCAGGTCAGGTGAGCTGGGCTTCCTTATTGGTTCTATTATACACTTCCTGTAGGACTTGAAGTGGTTACATAAGCCCTTTGGGGCTCAGTTTTATCACTTGTTAAATGGAGATCATAATTCCCTATCTCACAGTGATACTGTGAGGCTTATTCATTAATGGGTTCAACTCAGTGCTGGGCAGATGGTCAATACAAATTTTATGCATCACTGAAGTAACATTTAACCTCAGGACTTAAGTGGCATTTAGCCTTGTGCTGGTCTCTGAGCAGTCACTGGATAAATATTAAGCATTCACTTCACTGAAAATATTTGAGAGGCAGGAGTTGTTAGTAGTGCTGACTTTGCATCCCTTAAGTTACAAATTTTCAGGATGACAAATGTAAAAGGACACATTCTTTAAATGCAGTGCAAAACAGGTACTAAGTGCATCTCCTTGTGATGGTAATAGATGAGGAAGAGAAAATGGTAATAGTGCTGAACCGAGCACTCAGTGATTGAAATGAGTCCATGAAACGAGCACTTTAAGTCTCAAGAATGACCATTGATAGTATCTAGAGGGGTTTCAGTTTAGTGTTGGGAGAAGGGTTGTTTATACTGGCCTCAGCCAAAAAAACAATTCACTGCATGTGATTGCCATTTACCTGCAGGAACACAGCTACAATTCAGCATAGTAATGAGTTTAAAGGTGTATCTCAAAGATATTTATAACCATATAAATATTTACTTTGCTTACTGTGGCAATCACACAGAAGAAAAAAAGTTCTTTTCCAAACATCTTTTTCAAGGTTTCTGAGGACTATTTTTAAACTTTATTGCCACAAGTAATGTACCATGAAGACCTAAGCACCAGCAAGAAATGAATCTCCAGTGTAATTACTATGCATACCTTGTCTTTTCCCCTGCAGAGATGACCAATCTTCACTTTTTTCATTTTCCAACTTGGTTCTCCAGTAAGTCATTCTTTCTGTTTCTAAAGAGAGAGAAAGAAAAAAAAATTATGTGTTACCCTTATGATGAAAAGAGTGAAGGAACAGACATACAGATATTAAATACAGCCTTCCAAAATCTTTTCTGCAGGTGAGGAATGTGTTTCAGTAGAAGGCCAGTGTCCCACTGCAAACTTATTTTGGAAGCCTTAATTGAGGGTAAGTAGGGCATGAATGGCACTTTGTAGAGGGATAGCTTTACCCTCAGGGAAGCGCTATGACAAGATTCCTGAGACCAGACAATTTAATAGCTGCAAACCTTGAAAGCTGTGAGTAAAAAAGTCTCCTCTACTTTCACAGTCAAGTGAGTTTAAAGAAAAGTTACCAGATAAAAATATTTCAACCTTTACCTCTGAATATCATCCTTGTTTTTGGACCTTTTAAATTACTATACCAATCACTAGTAGAAAGATTAATTGTAGTCAGATTAATTGACCAATCATGGACATCAATACATCAGGTATAAATCACTCCTAAAATGTAGTATTCAGCAGTATAGTCTCAGTAACCAGGGACACTAACATTTTTGATAATGCATTTGTCTCAGTAACAGCTTTACATATGCTTTGTAATCACAGTCAAGTACAGAAAACACTATCTCATATAAAAATAAAGTATGGAGAAATATGTGGTCCAGTTTTCTTGCATTGTGATGGTGACAGAACTATGGGGAACATGTAAAAACACTGCCATGTCCCCACTATGAGAAGGCAGGAGGAGCTGAGATTCACAGATGCCCTCAGAGTGGATTAAGGTGAGCTAACACTCAAAGTCCATAATAAACAACCCCAATGGCACAAATAAAAAAATGGTGACCCTCTCACAACTATATCCACATATGCTATGCAGAACCACCAAATTTAGTGGACAGTAAATTCAGTAAACATTAGCCTTGTCAACAATTATATCCACTTAAACTGTGCAGAGATGCCATCTGTACCGAAACAAATATTCCATAGATGTTAACCCTCTCCCAGGTGACATTGACCCTGAAGTGGGCTCAGGCCATGGTGCTGGTAACACCAAGGTTGTGGGTTCCACCCCTGTCCCACTTCTGGAACTTAGGGTGCTGTCTGAACTCACAGTGCAATTACCTGGGCTTCATCCCTTACACACTCCACAAAAATTAACTCTGGGTCATTCCAAAGAAGTAATACTGTGATTGTTCTCTCTCTCATCACATCACATGCTAAATCTATTCACTTCTTACTGCTTCTAGTTTTTTTCAGCTAATTCTGCTGCTGTTTTATGGAGAAAGGTTAATTTTCACCACAACATCCTCAACATTTGTATATATGTAACAGTCCATTCCAAGTCAATCTTCTTGGAATACTGTTTTCCTCCAACAAAAGACACCTGCCATTTTGGCACTTCTCAGTCGTTGAGCACCATAATATCCACTTGCTTCACAACTCCTTCTGAATGTTACCCTCCAGCCTCACAGGAGAAAAATCACTGCCTTTCTTTACAGAACAGGGAGGTGGAGACAGGGAGAGGATCCAGCTCACTTTGACTGTCTCAGTTAAGGTGATAGGATTGTACAGAGTGCCCAGATACAGACAGGGTCCTTCAGAGAGAAATCTGCAGTACATTGCTAACATAGGTACCCTGAACCAACCCCTTAGGAGCCTCTCTTTTCTCTCTCCATAGCAGCAGCTTAGGAATAACAATTACCTACACATGCACCTAAATTAGATCTAAATGCAAGTGAATGTTCTCTTCACTGCCAAGTCTGAGAGCAAAGTCCTATAAAGACTTAAGGATCCTAAAAATCAGGATTGAGTTACCCACTCTGAGATGATACTTGGCCTTGGAATGAAAGGCAGTAAGGCACCAGAGTTTCCCACAAAATCTACAAGGAGAGGTAACAGTCTGATTTATCTTTCTCAAAGCCACCACCTTGGCACTGCTTTGTTTTGCTTTAGTGGTCAGAGACCAGCTCCTCTTCCTCAGCTCTGTAGGTGATGTAATGCTTTACTCTCTATTTAACTCACTCTGAAATGTGCCAGTACATCTGTGTACCATTCTGAACAGCTGAAAGAATTTATTTTAAATTGTCACTCAGTTTATTAATAAAGAAGAAAAATGCGTGTGTATATTTTTACTTAAAATAGAATATAGGTACTGTACAAAAATGTACACGAAAATAATCTTTAGCCTCAGTCAGACATCTGGCCAATGGGAACCTACAGGCAGAAAAAAATCCAGACACAAGATGGGATAGAAATGGTACAGATAAAGAACCTCTTCAAACTTGACAGCCTTAAGGCTGTATAAAGAGTATGTGTTGATACAGTGCCACATTGAGATATTATAGACATGGTTTTCAGACTATTCCATTATTACAGTAGGCTACAATCCTGCAGATGTTTAGACATGAAGGACTGTATTCAGTCATGTCAGTGTTTTCATGACTGGGTATTATTAAATTTCTTCTCCAGAGAGTTAATAAGAAAGCCTTCTCTCTTAGACTGGCTAGAGAAGAGCAACAGTTGCCAGATATATTTCTGTTGAAACATGAGAATGCACAACAAGAAACATCATATTAAACTTGCATCCTGAAATGCACAACGCCTGCGCTCCAGGGCCTTCGAGGGCTTACTGAAACATGGAACTCAAATTAAAGATATGTTTATGTATTAGTCTGAATGGGGACATTACTGAACATCAGGGATATTGTTCCCAAACAACAAACATGATCTTCTTTAGCAAAAACAGTATTTCAATGTTGTGAGTAAAAGCAGAAAGAGGTGAATAGCAAGAGCATGTTAACTACGGTCTTCAAGGCAGCCAAGTGACCCAGTCTGAGAGTCAGAGAATTAATGATGCTGCTCTAGAGAAGTGTGTGGAGTTCCCTTTGTATTCAATAGTGACACACTGAGACAGTTAAGCTTAACTCTACAGGTAGTTCTGGTCCAAGCTGCAGAGCTGG
>VZTR01026394.1:332484-401599 GCA_013400775.1 Chaetops frenatus
CCCCCCCCCAAAAAAAGGTTGCTAATGACAACCTCAGCCATTTATGATTGACACTGGAAATCAGTGTACTTGGCTTAGCTTAACCTGGGTAGGTACTTTTGAAGGCCACTGCATAAGCCACCCTTTATCCTGGCAGGCTGCAGTACAACGGGATTGCTGATTTAACTCATGATTGTTGAAACTGAACTCTTACACATCATGACAATAATGCAATATAGAACACCAAATGTTGTAGAACTGACACTTGATGTCTGCTAAAATGGAAAAGCCACAGTTTACTGTAGAGCAAATGCAATATGTTTACTTTGTGGGAAGCAAGGAGAAATTATAGTTCTGATTAACTCCCCCATCCCAACAACATGACTGACTGGAACCCCACTGAAGTAGGATCTCCACAAAATGGCACCACTAATCCCATTTGAGGAAAGTGTTGGCTATTAACCTTTTCTGGAATACTTAATATTTGCAGAAGACATCCTAGGTGTGATAACTACAGTTATTTCCTGTGCCCATAAGCTCTACAGCCTGACTGCAACTTTACTAAACACTTTTGTGGAAAATGCAAATTTTTGTGATGTGATGTCACTTCATCTAACAACAGAAACTAACTTCTACAGTCCAAGTCCTCAAAACACAGAATCACAGAATATGCTGAGTTGGAAGGGATCCACAAGGATCATAGAGTTCAACACCTACGAAGACTAAAGGAATGGGGCTTATGCTGAAATAACATGAAAACAACCCAGGCAAATCCAATCCATTGCTGAAAGAAGCAGGTTACTAAAGTTATTAAGAGTAAGCTAGTCATTAATTGCATTTGAACACTCTTGTATTTACTGTCACTGAAGATGAATGCCCTTAAAAATAGATTATTTGCAAATGGCTGGAACCCACAAGCTCTAGTCCCAAACTTGTCTGGTGTTTGTGCTGTGCTGGTCCCTATACCCAATATGTGACTGTGGATCCAACCATTCAAATCCAGGCTTTTGCCTAAAAATTCTCTGACCTGTTGCACCTACAGTCCAGGGGGACTTTCCACCGTAACTGAGTTCAGTAACCACAACACTGCTGCCTATTTATTCCATATATGTAGTACTTGTATTTTTTCCATAAGCACAGACTACTAATCACTGCTGGAAACAAGACAGACCCTTCTCTGGCCCAGAATTCTTACATTCTTAGGACTTTTAACTGAGAAGACTGTTTCTCTCAAAGTTTTGTTTAACATACACACATATTGAAACTGCCACATGCTTCTATGCTTCTCAGGCTACAATTCACAAGCAAATGCTGCAACATGGTATGGGCAGGAAGAACATCACTGCAGACAGAGAAGTACTGAAACTGGGGAGGTGGTGGAGTCACCATCCCTGGATGTGTTTAAAAAGAGACTGGATGTGGCACTCAGTGACATGATCTAGTTGAGGTGTTAGGGTATGTGTTGCACTCGATGATCTTGAAGGTCTCTTCCAACCTAGACATTCTGTGAATTCTGTGAAGTAGAGCTAATGGAGTTCCTTCAGTCTCTGATTCACTGCAGCTCACTGCCAGTAGAACTGCAGCCTCCTCCTAGCCATCAATACCTGGTGATAGAATTCACACCTTACCGGCAATTTCCATGGAAAAAGTTTTAGAAAGAAAACCAAAACACAGACATTATCAACCAGGCCTTGTGAGAACACTTATGAAAACTGTGAATGCAATGGCAGATGTGCCTGCTTGCAGATATTTCAGTCCACTCATAGTGTAACAGGAGCCACACAGCTACTGGGAGGGTGTTCCCTGGAAACCACCTGTGTGCAGGTAAGGGCACCTGAGGCTCCTCAGGGCCTGCTTGGGGGAACAGTACACTTTCCTTAAGAACTTACTGCTCCTTTACACATAATACAGCAAGGGCTAGAAGAAGTACTGGCAGGCAATTCCCAATGTGATTGTCAGGAAAACCAAGTGAGGTGGCCAGAAAATACACGGCTCACTGGATATGTGAAGTTTTTGCACCTCTGCTGATCAGCACTTGTGTCTGATAATGGTTTTGATCCTTCTTTTTTTTTGTCTTTAACAAGGAAGATGTATAACTCTTGACATAAACTATATTGTAGAATGTGCTGAACAAATATTTCATCAAAGGGGAAAAGTTTATCTTAGAGTCATTTTGCTGCCAAATGATTTATTAGAACTTGGAGCCAAAACAGGTAAAAGCCCTAAGGAAGTGCTGTATCTTTCCAATAATTCAACTCCAAGAAGAGTTAAACTCTGCATCCAGGAGGGCTGGGGTTTGCTAGGAAGCAGAGTCTTGCAAAACAAATAAAGATTTCCTACACATATGTCAATGCAATTCTCTGCATCAATACCTGAAAAAGGAACAGGCATTAAAGAAATGCACACTTAAAGCCATGACTAATGAGGATACTTCTGTATCACAAAGTCTGGATTAGCCAGTGAATCTTTCAAACAATCTAAGCTGAAAAATAGCATTTGGCAAGGTCCACTGACATCTGCCACCCCTTTCTTTAGCCTCCTGCATTCCCCGAAGGTACCGCCTGGGAGCTGCCCTGCAGTACCACAGCACAGCAACTGCAGACAGCAGGGAATGCAGACAGACATGCAAAGTGTTTAAAATAGGAAACAGAGGCTCTGTGCTGGGGGCTGCTACAACAGGTGTATATATATATATTGGGAGCTCATATTAATGAGGCTTCTGTTACACATGTTCGGGGCGGCCGGCAGCCTTTTCAGAAGTAGATGGGTATTTTGGTTAAAGTCAGACAGAGTAACCTCGTAGTAACCTCTAGTCTGGCTCACAGCCATAGGGAGGACTCTGAAGGACTGTCCCTTGGTGCTGCATTGATTAGATTTCTTCCCATAATACACCCAGTGTTTTTGCTCAGTAAACCTTACTAACAACTGAATCAAGAATAAAGAGTGAGAGGGGAAATAAAAGCTGATCTCCATGTGAAAATGGGCCATAAAATTAACAAGGTTCTCAGCATCAAGTAATTCTGTCTGCTCTATTGTGGCAAGAAAGTCAGAGCCTGTAAAATACATACACAAGCAAGTACAAGAAGAAAAAACCCCCACCCACCCAAACCAAACCCAAAAACAACCCCTCCAAAAAACCTACAAAAAACTCCTGAAACCTTAAACAAACAAACCCCCCCAATGCCAAACAACCCCAAACAAAGACCCCCTTACAATTTATACAGCAAGTCATGTATTTAAAGATATAACACCTAAGAAATCGAAAAGCTTAACTTCCCCTCCTACATTTAACTCTTTCCTTGTATTTTAAATATTTTCCTTTTATTTCCACATATTATACATGCATAAATTTTGGATATCAGTTATGCTGGCAAACAGACGTTTTCCCCAATCTTTTATGGTGCTGTGGAAGTGCTAATACACAGGTCTCCTAATTTCTATGTCTTGCAGCAGGAACAGTGCATATAACACCTTTATAAAAGCAAACAAAAAAAGGCACACCATCTTAAATAAAATGTGGATGATAACACATAACACTTGGACATACCAAGTCTATAGGGTAGTAATTTTTCCTCCAAGAACATGTGGGTATGATAATGTCAGAGCACTTTCTAATCTAGATATTCAATACTGAGAGTGCCCTGTTGTGGATCATCAATATTTTCTGCTAGAATGATCCTTAGTTGCTGAAAAGGAAACCAAACCCCAAATCATTGTCATTGGAAAGACAACTGTAACACTGAACATTCCAAATGAACAGCCCATTCCTTTAAGAAAGGAACATCACTTTCTATCAATAATGAATCATCTAGGCTCTGAATAACAATTATAACATTCATGTACTTGGTAATTCATGTAAGAAAAACTATGATCTTTCTAACATAAACATAACCTAATACCAAGTATTAGAACTGAAAGGATGAACAGGATTGCCATGACTTCAGCTATCCACACTGCATGGGAACCCATGAAGCAAGCAGACTAAGTATTTTGCAACATCTACAGTAAGATGGGAACACAATACATAGGACTGCTTTAATAAGGCATGAGGGAATACACAAATAATTCATTTCTATCTTCTCTAATAACATGTGCTCTCAGGAAGGGCTGTCCCCCCAAAATGATCAATCTAGATAGGAAGATAGGTATAGTGTGCAATGCAATTTTTAAAGGTCTATAGCTGTAGCAGGGTACCAGACTAGATCTTAAGTAGATCTATTCATGTTATCACAACTGTGACCTAATAAATTAGAAGCAAAAAAACTCTTCTTGCTACATGAAAACAGGTGTCTAACATCAAAGGGAAACAATGGTAAGGACCTTAAAATACTGTCATTTGTTTGAGGTTTTCTCTCTGAGATCTTTTAAATGAATGACTCTGGTAAAGTAATGTCAAGAAGCAATAATCAGACACAAAATAGCAAAGTAAAAAGTCATTGCCACAAGAAGCCTAATACAGCTGATGCTGAATGTTAGCAAGCCTTGTTGCTTCTGGAAACATGGGCACTGCAAGTTTTATAATTTTGTTTACAAAGCTAATATGACAAGTTTTGAACCTCTGCTGTTAGCTATGGTAAAGGAATGAAAGCTGTCGTTCTTCTGGCACAAGCTTCTATTCCTACTGCCTTAGGGGTATCCAAACACTGGGCAAACTAAGTGCTTGTGAACTACTTGCAAAAAATTGCAGTCTACATTCAGAAGAGAAAGGTCTTACTTCAAAATAATAAAAAAATCAACTGGAAAAAGGATTTCAAGAACTTCATGAAAGAATATGAGATTTTTCATGTAGGTTCTTTATGTGTTTTGGAGCTTTAAACAAATTGTGATGCATATATATATATATGTATGGTATATTTTGCACAAATGGTGCTTCAAATATTGAAATACAATTGAAGTTTTTCAGTGCCAAGCCCTTCCTATATCCAACATCTTCTTTTCAGAAAAGGGTCAGAAGAGAATCAGATATTTGATAATTCCCTGCTGTGGCACTCTGTGCTCGACCACTCAAACAAGCAATGCATAGAACTGCAGGATAAATTCAACATGCACCAACCACAAACCACAGAAGAGGATCTTTCACTTGTGCTATATAAGTATAGTGAACTAAACCCATATATAATTATAAATGTATCTGACATTAAAAAGTGCAATAATTTACAAAAGCATGTGTATCAACACCAAAATGAAGTATGTCATGGGAGGAGACCTAGTGGACCAGACAAACACAAAATACAAGCCCTCTTTACTGCTACTTCAAAAAAAATCCTTTCAGATACTGCCTAAGATATCAAAGCAGATGATTTAAAGAAGTCTTGGCTCAAATATCCTGCTTGCTGAGACAGCTGTCCCTAGGAAGGATGCACTCACATCTGCAAATCACAAATTACAGTATTGCTGCTATGAATGCATAAGGTTAGAAAGGACTAGCATAAGCTGCCTTGTACTTTCAAGGCAGTTATTTTGAATTATTGGAAAAACACTTATTAATCCCCTAAGGAAGCCAGATTTCAGACACCACATAAAAAAAGCTCTTCTGGAAGAGGAAAGCAAACCTTATTAACTCCCAGTTACACCTTCAGAGAACTGAATAGAAATCCAGATGTTTTAACTCTGTAACCTATGATCTGTGTCCAGATCATCTGTGCTTTTGGCTCCAATTTCACCTCAGCTAAACTTGCTTTCATTGAGGTTTTTTTTTGTTATATAAATACCTATTTGAGGAGGCTACTGTTCCACTGAAACCAAAAATCTCTTTCAAAACCTCCCCCTTTCTTGCGCCAACAAGAATGTTTGAAATTAATTCATAATGTTTTGGTCCAATGTAGTGGTGCTACCAGTTTCATGACTGAAAACACTGTTTCTCACTGATCCTATATAAAAAAGCAAAGCTTTTGATCAATACAATGTTCAGGGTCAGTCCCAGAAAATAAGTGACTCACAAAAAGCTCACTCATGAGAAAACCCACGTGGAAGTGAAAATAGAGGTGAAGTAAAGATGTGTTCTCACTGTAGCTGGTTGTTTGCTGGAATATGGAGCTGATGCTTTTATATTCAAGTTGTGTTAAAAACCCTCTCAGTTAATGTACTGTTCATGTCTGAGTTATGTATTTCACATTTTTATCACCAACAACAGTAAGGTATATTTGCAGCACACTGGAGAAACTTCAAAGTCATTTATAAGTACTAATAATAAGAAAGCATTAATACTTATTTTGCAGGTGAGGAACAGATGTACAAGACTCCCGTGTGCTTTTGTGTGAATCACTGCAGAAGAGGCAGAAACTGAACCTGAATTACCTACAACCTCAACCACCTCTACATGAATAGCTTTCTAAAAAAGCATGGTAGATATGGGACTCCTTCCTGAGAAGTAAACAGAAAGGAACAATTTTCAATGTAATCCTCTTAAAACGCAGTACACAGCTCCCATCTCAAAAGCCAAAACCAAACCAGCACATGCTGTATTTTTGGAAGGAACTTTAGTCAGGCGGGGTAATTTCTTTGTCCCTCCTTGCTCAGTCCATGACAGCAATCCCTGCCTGCCAATCAGTCTTGTTTGGAGGATTTACTTCTTGTTGTGTAGTTCCAGGTATTTCTTGCAGCACTGAGCTTATACTGTACTTAGATGGGTAAGCAAGAAAGGAAGAATGACTTTACAGAAGGAATTTTAGATGCTTTTTTTTTTACTGCCATACACATCATTTTCTGAGGTATTTGGCACTAAGGGTGCAATGTATTAAAATGATTGATTGATTGCATTTTAAAAATAGAAGTACTGTTCTGATACTGGGATTAACTATTATCATTAAGATATGGCAGAATTTTAAACAGCTTTGAATTTGCACCCTCCTGGGAATGCAAAGTGCCCTTCCCCAAGCCCCTCGCCCATGGTACACACACAAACCAGAGCATTTCGTAGAGAAATGGAGTAAATGTCACTAACTTTGCTCCTCATATGGCCAGTACTGCATCCCTAGGACCACAGGAACAACTCCACAGTGTCCCTTCAACTTCTGTCATGCAATTTTAGTTTCCTTTCAGCATATTTGTAGTCTACTTTGCTGCCTTTTTCTTCCTGAACAATGTTATATGTTGCTCTATGGGAGAAGCTTAATTACAGCTATTTTGAAGGTTCTTAGTTTTAAATATCTTATATTTTCTTGATCAGATCTTGGTTATTGAAGGGGCTACAAATAATACTTGGAATAAATGGCTATGCTGGTTTTGGCTGGGGTAGAGTTAAATTTCTTCCCAGTAGCTGGTAGTGGCTGTGTTTTGGATTTGTGCTGGAACAGTGCTGATAACACTGGGGTGTTTTAGTTCTTGCTGAGCAGGGCGTGCACAGAGCCAAGGCCTTTTCTGCTCCTCTCCCACCCCACCAGTGAGGGCCTGGGGGGCACAAGGAGCTGGGAGGATACACATCCAGGACAGCTGACCCCAACTGGCCACGGGGACATCAGGACCATACAGTATCACTGCAGTATAAAAAGCTGGGGGGGGGAGGAGGAGGAGGAAGGAGGGATATTTGGAGTGATGGCCTTTGTCTTCCCCAGTCACTGTGACCTGTGATGGAACCCAGCTTTCCTGGGATGGCTGAGCACCTGCCTGTCCAAGGGAAGTGGGGAATGAATCCCTTGTTTTGCTTTGCTTGGGCACACACTTGTGCTTTATCTTTTAGTCTGTATCTCATCCCACAAGTTTTCTCACTTTCACCCTTCTGATTCTCTGCCCAGTCCCATGGCAGGGGAGGGAGCAGGGCTGAGCTGCCACCTGGGGTTAAACCACTACATTGCCAGAATATGGTGGCCCAGGACAGTGTGAGCAGACTCTGACTCGGAGCTGGGTGAGTGACTGCAGCTACGGGGCGACCCTGCCAGCAGCACCTTTGTGCCAATAGAAAAGAACAGTTGATGGCATCTACCCAAGGTCAGCTCCTCAAACTTGGGAGCTTGTTTTATTCCAGACACTGCAAAGTCAGTTGTTTAAACGCAGCCAGTCGGCAACAATTAAATGCCTAAACAAAACATGCAGATTTGGTGCTCCTTTTGAAATCTCCCCCACGCCATGCTGTTTATTTTCTACTTCTCACAGTCTTCATTATCCAACAATCAGGCTACAAAATGGCGGTGGGAGTGAGGCAGACATTTTGTAAGTGTCTCATTATACTGGACAATGGGAACACACCCAGGGAAAGGCAGTGACCCAAGGGGACAAAAGGAGCACACAGCTCTATGATGGCCCAGCTTTTAAGCAAAGCCTTTATCTTATTTTATAGCAAAGTTAAAGACAAGCTGCGCTGAGAAGCCACCTGACAGCATCTGGCCACTGCACAGGCAAAAATATAGTCCAGGGTGGCCCTTTGCCAGCCATTTCACTGTGGCGAGCACAGCTCATCACCCATCTGAGCAGACACTCTTTTCTGGGAGCCACATGGACTCAGGACCACCCATTGACACTGACTCAGTCACTGTAATCGTAACCTCATTCTTCCCCTGAAAGTCTAGACCACCAATGTTTTCTATTACAGCCCCAGGAACTTCAGAGTCTTCTGCACAGCTCTGAAAGCTGTTGATTCGTATTTCACTGTCCTGTGTGAATAAGCCAGGGACATCTAAAGTCGAACAAAATAACACCAGAGCTGATAAAAGCAAAAAACCCCAAGAATTATTAAGCATATTTTTTCTTCAAGTGTATGCCCATCCACCTCCTTGTAAAAGTATTAGCACCTGATAGATCCTAAGAAATAAATATGCACATCTTCAGGAAAAACTGCAAAGCACATGCTCCTCATTAAAGATTTAGGTACCTGCCAAATTACTGGTTTAAAGATTTAGATATTTCACACTGTTTCCTGAGAGGAGATGAAACCACAAACCACCTAAAAAGCAAAAACCAAAACCTACAACCTTCTAGCACAGAAAAACTATGGTATAAACAAAAAATGGCTGAAGGGATTTTGGTTACATTTCTTTAATGACACAGTATAAGCAAAGCAGCTGAGCCACCGGTGTATTTGAAAAGGCTGATAGATGTAAAAAAAGCCCAACACCCTGGAATTCCATAATGAAAAAAAAAAATCATTATTAATTTTAATGCAGCTCTGATTTTGAGGGACTTCTAATGTAGAAGTGAAACCAACAAAACAGGTAAGAGAGAGACATTCCTATACAAAGACATGCTGAATACACAGGATTACACAGGTACACTGAGGCTAGAAGAGTTTAGGGCAAAGCATTTCTGTTCCTTCTGTTCCACTCGTGCTCCAATGTGATGCTGCTGCTTGATATTCAAAGGACCAGGAAGAGGCGACTGAGTGGGAAGGGCTGGACCTGAAAAGACAAGGATAGGTGACCCTTCCCAAAGTGCAGGCAGCAGAGTGAACCAGCTACCAGGAAAAGCAGTTGGAAGAAGTGTATTTTGAAACGCTATCTCTTGGAAGAAATGGCAGAAAGCCTGACTGTGTTGAAAGAAAAATACTCTAAGCCTCCAGAGACAATAGGGTAAAATGTTCTCAAAGGGAAGAATTCAGCTTACAGATGACATACAACTGTGACACGTTTCCCAGTACCCCATCTCTAAAATCATGGGTTTAAAACCAACCTGGATAACAGTTGTCCATTTCTTTTGTTACAAACCCCCAAAATTGTGGAAAGAAGTCTGAGGTTTGTTACAGACTTGAAGGCAGGTCAAAGTTTATGAAGAAGTTCCCTATAGGTTGTGATCCTTCAGAGTTAAGATAACTCTAATCTGAGCTGGGAGAAAAGAGTTCTGAATTAACACAAGGCTTTACACTGGAAGTGTGGGAAACTTGTGGCTTGACAAAATTTCCTTGCAAATCCAGGTGAAGTTCAGTGGTTTCTGTGATATTTCACAAAGACTGTCTGGATGCCTTTGAACTTGAAACTGAAAGCGGAATCCAGCAGCTGCAAACTTAAACACAGCAAGACAAAGATTAAGAAAAATTGTTTGCATGAGCTCCTGGGAAGAATATACTAAGTTTCACCTGCTGACATTGGAAAAACAGAAGTCTACACACCCTCCAGTTCCACTTCAAGTTAAATAAAGACAGTAGGGAGGGGCGGCAGAGGCCCATTTTGTTACATTTTTGACTTAGCTAAGAGACATAACATGAAGGAAACAAAAGAAAAGGACTGTAAGCAGAAAAAGAGAATGGTAAAGTGAGATGATTACAGACAGATGAGAATAAGGATTAAAAAGCAACCTACAAATATTGGGAAAAGGTTTAGAAATCATACTGAAAATCAGAGAATGGGAATAAAAAGACTAAGCATGTTACTTATGGCACATTTCTTTGACGTGATTTTTTTCCTAAGTGTAGAAAACTTTTTGAGTAGTAAAGAATTTTGATTCTACTGTTAAATCCCTAGAGAAAGAGAAAAAAAGTAAATTTTGGGGTTCCCAATCCTGGGGTTCTACTTCATTGGTGTTTTACTCCTTAGCCACTTGGAAATGCTGGAAATGACATATGCTGATTCTAGAATAATATCCCCTGCCTCCCCAAGTCTCCAATTATCCTCTAACAGAGTACAGCTGTAAGAAAAGACCTTTTGCATAAAATGGCCAGGCAGATCACCTCAAGGGCAGAGCAGCATTCCCACGATGCTGCCATTTCTGCCTGACTGAGGGAAGTTTGGGAAAGGAGGAGCAGAAAAATATTTTGGGAAGAATCACGAAGTATCACATCTGGTTTTTTTATTATATAGCTCTCTGTCTGTTTTTGACCAATAGATATCCTGAGGGAGGAACTTAATAGTTACACAGATATGAGAAACTGGGATTGATACACCTGTGAACATACAAGGGCTGCAGTTTTTGATTGTAAACCTGGAGAATACTAAAGTGAAAAATCACCTGGATAAAATGAACTACAGCAGCAAACCCCAGAATGCTTCCTTTTTAGTTTAAGAAATACTGGATTCACCATTATGACCTAATGTACCTCTTTACATACATTCCTTCTTCATCATTTATGGAAGACCAATTGCCGTGACAACTGAAAGAATTATTTTAATAAAGCAATGCCCCCCTATATTCTAACTACTGCTGGTTCCTGACACAAAGAAATCCACCCCACTACTCCAAAGACACAAAATAATACAACACAAAAGAAGCCAAAGGCAAAAAAGAGAATCCTGCACACCAAAGGAATTTTGTGGGGAAGGTGATATTTCTGTTCACAAGCACAAGCTTGCTGCCTTTTATAAGCTTTATTACCAATACCTCCTACACCTCTAAACTTCATTCTGTGTCCCCATGGCAAACCAATCCTAACCTGTGTCTCCTGATTGGGCTCCAATAAAAGCATAATGATGCATAATGAAAGCATTGCAAGGATACAGCATTAAGTGCTGAGAGCTCTGCACCCACTGAGACACCTGAGAGCAGGTGAACTGCGCTGTGAGAGAGGCTCACAAGGGACCCTCTGCACATCTGAGCCAACAGCCTTCTAGAAGGGATGTCTCAGCAGGATGAGGTGAGTAACAATCCTAAAGTTTTCTCTTAGTTACAGAGACATGGAGGTGTATTGGCTGCAGATATAACTGGAGCCTGGTGGGAAATTCTGGGAAGGCAAATGTGAACATCTTGTTTCACTGCAGTGGAATGCTAACTCTCTTTTCCCTGCCCACTGCCATTCTTCAGACAGGGACTTCACTGCTGTGCACTTTGTGCTGGCCTGGAGGGACTTCTGCCTATACCAAAACATCACCCACACCACTAAGAGTTAATAGAAAATGTACAAAAGAGAACAATCGCACATTGTCACGGGAGACGAAATTAAATATCCCAGCAGACATTCCTGTTCATATGACATTCTGGCCAACAGCCTCCTCGGGTACTACAGTGATAACAATGCAACTACTTTCATTACTAATGCTAATTCAACGGGAATTTAACGGAGTAAGTAGTCTAAATTAGCATTTTCTTTCAGGAATTCTGAGCTGGCAGTAGTAACATCTGTCTCTCTGAAGTGACAACAGACAGCTTAAGCTTCAGGTCTGCCTGTTCTGCAACATGAGGCATTGCATTACCAACCCAGAGCTAGGTAATCATTCTCCTGCCAGCCTTAATGAGTTTCTAGCTACCTAAGAGTCCTTCGAACTAATGAGCACAGTAACTCCTGGAATCCTCACAGGAGGGTGGGCCCTAGACCTGATCTCTTGTGCTGCCACACCCAGTCAGTGCCCTGGGCCCCACTCTGGGTACATTCTAAGGTGCAATTCCAGCACGGACCTCGACTTAGTTCTTACTCGTGTGACAGTGACTGCCCCCAAACGCAGCCCTGGGCTCCCAGGGTAATTGATAGTGACACAGCCTGGCTGGACCAGCAGCTGCTGTGCTGCACCAACTCCACTTTCTTCCTTCTTTGCCCATTTCAGCATTGGGAGTGCTTGTCCTTCGAAACAGGCTCCCAGGGGGCTCGCAGACTCCCATGGAAAGCACACTCCACAAATGGAGAGCTTCCTGTGAGAGGAGGAAGCTAAGCTCCCAGGAACCCTTGTGTTGGGTGTGTAGTGAACACCTCATGCTCTCTTCTTCCCCCCACCCCGTAAAATATTTATTTTCTGAAATCCTTCAAGAACTGTGTTCTGATTTTACATAGAAGCAGCTTTTTGAAGATATTTTGCAGCATAAATCCTGCACAACTTATTCTATATATGATTCTTACTTTTTGAAGCATGCCTCTCAGCCACACTATGTATTTTTGAGCAGGAATTACCTACTTTAGAATAGATTACAGTTTGATATTCAAAATTTCCATCTTTTATTGCTTTGCAATTGTGGAAGAGTTAATTTTATATTTTAATGGGTGTTTGCCCTTAATAAGAAAGCATTAAGACAAGCCAACAATAATAAGCTAAATGAAGGCCATTCTTTTGCCTTTGGTCAATATTTTCATAGCGACAAATAGATCAAACACAAGATATTTTTTAAGGCTTCCCTCCCTGCCTCCCCGATAAATCATAAATGCTTTGGTATATTTAATTTCAAAATTAGTTCCCTGTGGATCAGGCTAACACAACAGATTAAGAAAACCCTCCCTGCTGCATCTTATATGGAAAAGTACAGAAAATGCTCTTTTGCCATTTCCTCCTGCTCCTTTTTCCACTGTTCCTCTTTCCCCTATACCAAAGGACCAAGCTATCGATGCTAATCAAAGGTTTCTTAGTCCTATTCTGAGGCTTCAAAACACTGTAATACATATTTTTTATAAATAAATGAAGGCTTTTAGACTACAGTCAGAGGAAAATAGTCATGTGACTATATATTTGCTACATCACACAGACAGTCGGTGTATTTAAAGATAGAAAGATCTCCCCTGCAAGATGAAAAACAAAGGGAATATCTGTGTTTTGTGACAGTTCACACAAGTACTACTTGGTGTTTGTTTGTGAGAGACCCAATGGACTGTTACTCTTGTATCTGTACCAGTTTCAAACCCTGCTAAGCAAGGTCAGGAGACATTTCTGCCCAGAGAGAGGTGTTTGTAAGACCTGACCAACTTTCCACGCAAGGGCATTGGCCAGACTCCTTTGCAGTACTTGCTTGTCATTGGGGATTTAATCTGCAGACTTGAATGTCCCTTCTCCTGTCCTTCTGTCCTTACTGGTTACACAATACCCAGGGCTCCTGAGTGAAAAGTAGAACACAGCTGTTCACAGCTGCTTTAATGCATGGACTGTTACTGGAAGAGGCTGAGACTTGGTTCACCGCCCTGCTAAATCTGTCTGATGGTAAGTCCTGTTCTCCTGTTCCTGGAAAATGCTTCTGTAGGAGCTGCAAGCTGGCCCAGCTGTGGGCAGATGTGAGGTCAGCAGTGGCAGGGGTAGCAGCGAGAGCCTTACAGATACGGCTGCACTACAGCCCCAGTGCAGCCTCCCTCCTCCTGCAGCTGGACCAGGGAATGGAGGCCTACAACTAGAAGCAAAAGTGACAAAACAAGCTCTCTGTTCAATAAATCACCAACTCTTCCAGCTGGCCTAGGCAGCTGTGATGTCCCACCCATCAGAATGCCATGGAAACAGCCTGGGATCACCACTTCCATAGGTGCTGGGTGCCACACTTGGCCCTCATCCAAAGAGAAAGTGTTGTCCCCTCTAAACATTTTGCAAGAGTGGTAAAGGTAGTGACAAATTACTTACAAATGGCACTGCAAGATTTACCAATGTCTTTGGAGAGAGAGGTCAGCGTGCAGAGTGAACATGTGAAGATTCAGGGAAGCAAAAGCCCCAGTGCGGCTCCAAAAGACTGTGAATTTCAGCTTCAGCATCCACACGTTTTTGGTTACTTACCACATATTTGAAACAATTGAAGTGGGGTTTTTTTCTATGTTTACTTTGGAGCCAGCTATTTTTAAGGTCACAGTCCCTGCTAAAGGAAGAAACTGTGTCTCTGAGGCACTGGGAATTAAACAGAGGAAAGAAAAAGGCACAGAGAAGGTAGCTGCCTTACAGAGAGAACTCAAATATTTTGTTTCCTTCCTTGTTCAGTCTGTAGTCAAAAAAGAACTTTACAGTAAACACTAACCCATGTTTTCAAAAAATGAACATAATTCTGAATTAACGGGAATTCTTTTTTTAACTCCTGGAATCCTTTTCTGATAAACTGCGATATAAAGGGACATTCCCACTTGCAGATTTCCACTTGGCTTTTACAGTCTCAGAGCACAGGCTGACCACTGCCCTGTCTGTGGTGACACATGGGGCCACCTACAGCCAGTCAAGTATTTTGTGCAGGCAGTTTTCAGACCTGGAGATACAGATGAGGAGGTGAAAGGGAGGCAGAAAATGTTTTGAGAGCCTTGGAAAAGCCAATCAAGACAGAAATCAGACACTGCAGAGGGCACATATTGTGCTGTGACCACAGACTTTTGTGCAAGGAACCAGAGGAAACCAGTGCCAAAGGGATGGTGTGGGAAAGGACAGGAGCAAGCAGACACAGAGGCTGCAAAGACAAGCAAGGAATCCCACCCTAGGGAAGAGCAGGACCTACTGTTATCAGACTGCAGCCTGCCCTGTTCCTGGTCCAGGAGGCCACACAGCACTACCACAGCAGGGCTGCACTCTGTATCTGACACCAGGAATTAACTCTGGAGCCCTAGGTCTTAGATAATGCACAGAAGGATCAAAGCCAGCAGCTATATGAAAAGAGGCTTCTTTCATAACTTAATTGCTCATTTGCAAAATACCAATGTTCTTTATTTAAGTAAATATGACCTTTTTTGATGCACTGGTAATGTAAATGCTCATATGTGGTTGTCAGAAGAAAAACATGATTATAAAATACTAACACCTTAGATCAGGAGTTGCCCAATTAACTTTGTTGAGATAGCATCCCTACAGAAATGGATTTGCACTGTATTTCTTTGAGGCAGAGGTTACAGCTGTTTCCAGTTCTGTCCCAGGCTCTGCACTTGCAGAAGACAAATGCATTTGGAGCCAGTTTGGAGATGCCTCTGTCTCATGCAAATACCATGAGAAATACACCAAGATTTTGGGAATCTCTCCTTCAGCTGGCCTCTGTTGGTCTTGCCATATCCCAGATTATGGTGGATGCCTGTTCCTCCAGCTGTAGTGCCAAGAAGTATTATTTTGATGAGCAGAAGATGTCTTCCATGGCTCTAACAAAGCAGATCAAACATGTACAGGCAGGGAACAGCATGTGCACACCAGTCCAGAGGACATGCAATGTCAACTAGAATTGGAACAGTTTCTCTGGAACAACATCAGGAAGGCCAGAAAATGAAGGCAGACACTTTCATGCCTTGAGAGTGGTGCAACCCTGGATATCATCTGTTCCTTATGTAGATGTCAGCAGCAAGATACAATGATTATGGGAATGTCATTAGTATCTACTTATTACTTGGGCCAAACTGGGTTACAGAACAGCAGTTCTTGAACAGAAGATGATTAACTCTGGGGAGAAAAATGGGGATGGGGAGGTATATGCAAGAGTTCTATGAGTGGAAAAATAAGAATTTATGAGTTGCTCCTTCAAAAAGGGCGTGCTCTGTCTCACACCCATGTATCACAGTAAGGATACAGCTCCTGTTTCTGTTGTTTCTCAAATCTGGAACACTAATAAAAATGGGACAGGAGCCCCCGATAATGTAGGATAATTCTCTCTTCAGAACTTGTCTTTCAGATGCATATGCAATTTGCCTTTACATGGTCATATGGAGCCTCACCTGAGTAGGGTACACACCTGTATTTACTTTCCACTGACACCAAAGAGCTGTGCAGGCTTTTTTTAAAAATCACCTGCACAGATACTCCGTAACACATGTGTGTTAATTTAAGAATACAAAAATACACATCAGAGCTGATTGCTACTGGTGGGAAGGGAAAATGTGTGACCTCTCAATCCCAAGTAAACACGTTAGTAGGCTTTAATGAAGTCAAGCAATACTGTTAGCTGTATTAGCATCACTAAAAAGTCCTATAGGTATAAAAGAATTATGCATGCAGAATGATGGCATTAGTACATTTAAGAACTAATACTATTACAGCCATATGGTTACCACTTAAAAATCAAGCTTTCAAGGGTTCAAGAAAGAGATTAAAACCCTGTAGATCATATTTACATAGTGAATACACAAAAGTTATATTTTGTTTTGGGACTTGTTTTATTTCAATTCTGCTGCAATCCATACATATTTTGGAAAGCAATGCAAAACTCCTCAAGCAGATGATATTCTTCAATGTTGTTTGAATATGAGAATATTACTCTTGACATGCAGAGGTAAAGCAGGCTTACCAAGAAAGATGTTCTAACTGAAACAGGTGAAAGAATAACTCTGAAAGAAGCTGGAAGTTGCATTGATAGGAAGAGCACTGTGTTACACTTGACCAAAACCAGAATGCCACACTGAGGGACTGTGGCATTTTCCACAAGTTTAGGCTGTGACAGGATGTTCTAAGCCTTCCTTGTATGGAGGTTTGGTCTTCTAGGCCTCTGAAGGAAGAAACACTTTCCAAAATGTGAACAGTCTACTGTGCTTTTTAGCAACGGGTACTCTTAAAAGTACATTTTAAGTACAAAGAGCAGAAAAAAAAATCTGTTACCAAGAATGATCACTTTCTCAACTTCTTAAGCACATCATGTGACTTACCAAAATACTTCTGCTTTGGAGTCATACTAGGTCAAGTCTCCCTTGTTGGCTTTGACATCATATCTGGAACAGCCAATGGTTAACAGATTCTGATTTGCATGTTATCAGTGAACTGAAATAAAGAACAGAATTTTGTTCAGAATTAATTTTATTCTCAAAGCCTCAAGGAACACAAGTACTTGTCAAACTTCAGTACTGATGTATTTAAAAATCCCAGAGAGCTGTTAAAGACAACACCCCGCTCACCAGAAGCCAGTATCAAATGATTCCACACAAGATGGACCTAAGTGAAGGCAATTTTAAAATAAGGTCTCATCTATGAAATCTTCTAACCAGTAACACTTAATATTCAGCTGATGTCCAATTGTAATTCTGGAGCCTGTTTTTAGTAGTATGCTGTTCAAAATACAATCATTGCTTAAGAAACTGGAAAATTTTCTATTTATGATTCTCAAGATTTTCACTGTGACCATTTAAAAAACTTATGAAAGAATGCCACACTTGTATTTATGAACAGCATGGGCCATGCACCTTTATACTGACTGCAATATGTTATTAAAAGCAAAAATCTTCAGCTTGTAGCTGAACCTTGTCAGAATACAAAGCAGTAACTCAAAGTACCCATCTCATTTAGCTCCATGGCCTTGATTTTATACATTAATAATCTGCTCAGTATTTTTACCGAAATCAAAAAAGAGTCCACCTGAGCTGATATTGGAATAACAAATCTCTGCCACTGTATGGCAATGTCAGAGATAGAGTACACAGTATTCTGGTGGGCTCTGCAACAGTTGTGTAACTTACACCTTTGGGCTTTCAACACTGACTGTGTTCTCATCTGCCATAAGGTCCTGCATATTATGTGATGCAAAAAAATCCTGTTGCATTGAATGCAAGAGACTAACTGGTGGGAAAAAAAATTATCTACCTGTTACACTAGGCTTTGTTATCTGGGAACAATCCCAAACTGCCCCTCAGGACTGTTCAATGGCTGTACCAGAGTTTATCAGGGCAATTGAGATTAGATAATTTAGCTGTAAAATCCCATTTTGGATGTAATAATATTTGCTATATCTGCAATTACTGCAAGCATCCTGGTAACAAAAGCAAGAACACACCATCTTCCTCTGCTAGAAGGTTGCTGAGAAGGTAGTTTTAGCTTCAGGAAACCATGACCACTCTCATTAAGCAGGACACATTACAATTATGGTCTCTTCTGTCATCTCCAGGTCTTGTATCACAAGTATCCAACCTGAAAATTGTCACTGGCAAATTACCTTATAATTCAGAAGGAAAGCACATCCATCATGGAATCTGAATTGTGCTTTACTGCTTCTAAAACTTCACAAGTACTGACTCCAAGAAGAGATGGGCCTCCATTTTGGTAAGCAAGTACCAGCTTTTTAACTCTCTGTCAGCCTGCAGCAGCTGATGCATTATTCACATGTTCTTTCATCTTGCCTAAGGTGAGGGTCATTATTCTTTAAGGATTAAAGGAATTTTTATGGGGCTTGCTAGTAGCCAGGTAGAGGTCAGTCTCTTCTCCCAACTAACAAGTGACAGGACAACAGGAAACCGCCCCAAGTTGTGCCAGAGGAGGTTTAGGTTGGGTAACAGGAAAAATCTCTTCATGGAAAGGACTGTCAAGCATTGGAATATGCTGCTTGGCATAGTGGTGGAGTCACCACCCCTGGAGGGATGTAGAAGATGTGCAGATGGGGACATGTTTTAGTGGTTGCCTTGGCATTGTTTGGTTAATGGCTGGACTTGATAAGAGGGGTCTTGATTCTGTAACACTATGGCAACAAAATATGCTTTCCTAATATTACTGAAATTCTAATGACATAAAGAGGTATTAATAAAATACTCTTAGGGAAAGCTAGGGCAAGTACTCACCTAAACACCAGAAAAAATATGTTCTGACACAGCTTAAAATATGTTAAAACCATTCAAAATTCACCTGATTCTATCCTTCAAGTCAAAGGGAGTGAACCAGGAGGAAAAGTTCTCAGGTATAATTCATGATGCAGCTTTGAGTGACCACCTGCGACCCCAGACACAGAACAAGCACAACCCCTGTTACTCCTCAAAGCACAGCACAGAGAATGCACAGATGAATGGAAGAATCATAGCCCAGGATGTCAGTGTGCCTAAGCAGGCCTGCCCCATGCACAGGGAGATGAGAAGAACTCTTGCCTGAGCTGTGACAGTTGTGATAACACTCTTGGTCTGGTTATGCAGAGCAAAACTACTCTCCACAGGGTGCCTTACTGTGATTTTCTCTTTAAGGGAGGCATAGTATTTAATCCTGCTAATGACATTTTCCAGGAACTGCTTCAGAGACATTCTTTCATGTGAGAGACTGAAATGTTAAGAGTTAATGACTCAAACGATGGGGCCATTTGCCAAAGCAGCAGGTGCTTTGCTGAGCCCCCCAGCCGGAGCAGAGGAGAGGTTTTGGGTGTGCGGTGGGGAAAGCTCTGGTTTGCAGAAGCACCGCCCAGGGGCAGAGGGGGGTAGGCACTCACCACCTTTGTTCAGCAACAAGCTGGGTTTGAGCCAGATAAGGGAAGAGGTCGATAAGAAGCAGGTGCTGTGAGGTGGAATAGTGCTTTTGATCACGGCAATGTCCTCCCTCACCCAAGAGGCTCAGGTGTAAAACTCCACCTGACCATGAGGAAGGATCAGGACATTCACACAGAGGCCTCGGAGTTTTCACCCCTTCTGATGGGGGGGCATAACTGGCTCAACTGCCCTGACGTGAGAGGCAGGGTCATGTCTTAGAGGGTGTCATAAACCACCAAAGATCCCTGAATCACCCCCAGACTCATTTTAGGGCCTGCCACCAGAGAACTGTTCGTGATCCACAGTGTTGTATCAGACACTTCCCATGCCCCCAGGGGAGGTATCCGGGCATTCCCACCTGAACCTGAACATTGAACCCACTGCACTTGGTGTTTCATGGATAAAGACTGAGACCATCACCTCAACCAACAGACACTGAAATTGCAACAATCAAATCTTGTCACTATGGGTGGTGATATCATTCCTCTCCACTATCTACTCTTATCCTGTCTTCTTTCTTTCCTTTCCCTATATGTTCTCTTAAGTGATATCTTCATACTTTCATATTGCTGTTTTTCTGGAAATACTAACCCAAACAGCTAGATACCTCCTTTCCATTGAAACCAAATAGTTTTAAAATAAACCTGCTATCTTTCTCTCTCTCTCTCTAAAAACAGTGTCATTTCCCTCTAATCCACCCCAAGGGATCTATTAACAAGAACCTCAATTACCCCACCTTCAGGGGTGGGTCATAACATTTCCCTCACCAAAATTATTTTTATTGTCATCAGTACAAATTAGACTCCCAAGTCTTCTTACACGCAATGTCAAATTGAACTGATCTAAATTTCTTTTCTTTGCTTCATAGATTTTTCTTCTACAATGGATATATAGGTATTTGTGTAAAACCATATTCTAAACCTTACTCTATTATTTAAAATAATTAGCAGTTTTAAAGACAAGGTAAAATAAAATATAATAAATTATAACACCTTCTTAAATTATAAATAATAAATTAAAAAGAAAAACAATACTCAGCTTCCACTGTCAAACCTATCACTTCAAACCGCTCTGCTTCTATAAGGAAATTAAAGTTTTATGCCCCCAGTACTGGGAATCCAATAGGAGCCTGATCCTTTGCACATGAAACGCCTTCCTTTGCCTCAAATCTCAAAGCCAGCTCCATTCTGCTTCTCTCCTTCCCATTCCATCTGTGCACTAAGGATTCCTTTCCGCTTCCCTTGGCCCACTATAACTGATATACATTTAACTATGCACAAACATATCCATAAAATAAATAACATGTTCTTAGTTTTTATCCTTTGAAATATGAATTAAGGAATTGTCTTTTGTGACAGTGTGCTCTTTTGTCTGTGCATTACCAGCAAAAGAATAACAATGCTCAATGGATTTCAATCAAGAATTAACAAGAGGAATGAAAAATATTTTATGCAGTTCCTTTTCTTCATATGCACAACTAAACCAAGCGTGTCTTCTCATATTCGGGCAAGACAGACACAGTTTTCATACAATTATAAATAATCACTGAGAGTATCAGCACAGTGAAAAGTTAGCTGGGAACAAGCACATAAAAAACCTTTCTGGTTTTGCTTATTTATCACTATTTCACAGCACTTTTTCCTATCACAGTTTACACTGCTGAAAGAACCCTTGTCTAACAACAGCAGGACAAAAAAGAAGCCTTGGAATTATTTTCTTCAATAAACGAAAAGCAAATCAAAATAGGGTTCAATATTCACATGACATTTGAAATTTTATTTCCCTGATTTTACTGGGGGAAAAAAGTGCAAGCTAAGCACCCCTCTTTGGCTCTCCCATTTTGGTCCTCATGAGTGTGTGTACCTACAAAAAGCTTCATCTGAATTCCAGTTTAATCTCTCCCTTGACTATCCTGGAGACATTCTGTTTAAACATGTTCTCATTTTCTTCAAGTCATGTTATGTGTTTCTTCCCTGAAGTGCAGTGTGTTGTCCTGAGAGGGTAATACAGGTAACATTTAATACCTAATTGTAAAATAATAGTAGCATTTATCAACCCTGAGTTCCACTGGCACTACTAATTCTCACAACATATACCCACATAGCTGAGGTCACAAGCTCTGGGACTCCAAAATCCATTTTTAGGTCCAGCAGCAAGGAAGAATAGAAAAAGAAGTTCATTTGCATGGAGAGCAGTGACTAAACCAAATCTCTGTCCTGGTTCTGACAGCTACCCTTAGGATTTTCTCTCACTCTCCCTAAAATACTATGTTTGTGCAATCACAAGGAAGCGAGAAAAACAAAGGATCCATAAAACACATCTGAATCTCTCTTTCAATGGCAGCTCATTTTCCATTTGTAGTTTTGCACGGAACATTCATTAATTCAACAACAAAACAGTGGATGATCCACAAAGTCTATGGGGAAGTCTTTAATTTCAGTTTCCTTTGTGTAATCGTTGATAAAAATACCCTCAGAGTAGACACTTACTAGACACAAACAGCTCTGCATCTGCTACGAGGATATAGGTGAAAAATGTAAACTAAACAACATCTGAACTAATACATACCACTAATGCAGGTTTAACCTTAAAAATCAAAAATTCAGTCTAAAATACACAGAATTTCCGTTTACAAAAAGGTCACCACCTTTGCTAGTGGAATACACTGCCTTCATCTGAAATATTGCTGCATTTTCCAGACTCCTGGAATCAAGTGGCTGCTTTGCCACATGCACTCCAACAAATACTGTTTCAGCAAGTGTCACTGGAGGAGCCCTCATGTTAAACAGCGTACTGGAGTCTGACACCCAAAAAAGAGACCTAAGAAAGCCTTCCTGTAGTTGAACACATATTTGCTTCAAATATTAATATGACACTCCAGATCAGCACAACATTTATGAACATCTGAAAATGTTCTGGCCGTGTGGAAACACTATGCCTGCATCCTACACTTTTAAATTTTATTTTGCTTTTAATTTTAATTATCAAAACAGATAGAAGTCTAAATATTGAAAGATCTATGCATAAATTCATTAAACTTTTAAGTTGATTTATGTAAGCAGAGAAAAACAGGAAACTAAAAACAACTGCAAAATATTTTCAGTAATTGAAATGAAGTAACTGACATTAAGTAGGGAAGAGAAATCTGTATTTTGTTTTAATATGCAATTTTAATATAACACCTACTTAGGGTGGCATTTGAGAGCTCACATAAATATTTTAACATTCTAAATTGCATCTTTACTGAACTGTACATAATCACATTTATTATTGCAATTTTCACTGAAACAGAAACCTGGTAAACATACATTTAATCTCAGTACCTTAAAGCTGTAACAGAGCTGTACCTTTGCCTGCACTCTATGTCCATCTTCACTGTGCCCAGGACTATTTCCAAGTGGAAATGACTGCTTAAGCTATAAAGGCACAGTAAGATACATAACTGGCTGCATGACTGAAATGGCTTCCGGAAGGAGGATGCAAAATCTGAACTGTCACCTCCAACTCTGTTTCTCAGTGACATGGAGGCAGACTCCCACAAATAGCTGAAAGTTATATTAAGAGGTTGTGTGATGTCCTGCCAGGGTCTTTACCAGGCTTCTGGAGTACAAAGGTCATATATTGTTTATTTATAGATAAGGAGGATACTGCACAAATTGTGAGGCTTAGGGAAGCTTGTGCTTCTAAGCTGAATAATTCTGTGAGATAATGCAATATACATATTTTGAGAAATTATTAAAAGGTGTCCCCTTTACCTAATATATAGTATTGATTTGAGAAGAAAAGACACCTGTCTAAATCTTGCTCAGCTGGGGCAGAGCTTACCTTGAGAGCTTACTTTAAAAAATAAATTTACAGGAGATTCCTCCTCATTTAGATAGACTGAGCAGTGTTGTGATGAGGATTCCTCTTACTATGTGTTTGTAGAGCATTTAGCACAGCTGTATCTTTTGTCTCTACACACAGAACTACCTTCTCCTCTGCATTTGAAGGTTGAACTCAGTGATCCTAGAGGTCTTTTCCAACCTAAACAATTCCATGATTTGTGTAGGAACTATATATGTTTTAAGTACAGTGCTATGTGTTCACCCTCGGCTGCTGGGCTTGGTTAAGGTTTGATTTTCACTCCAGTCCTGCCAATCACTCGGTCAAATCACTCCTGCCTCGCCTCTGCTCCCCTGGGACCAGGTAGTAGAGCGCTAATGTTTGCCAGACAGCTGTTGTGTGCCTTAATTATCTCCACAAAGGGAAACAGAATTACTGCAAATTCTCGTCCAAGGACATTAAATGCATGCAGTGTCTGTCAGTAACATCAGCAAATCAGCCAGTATTTTGAGTGCATACAAACACAGGCTGTTTTCTAACAAATAAACATTTTTTCCTCTTCTCATTTAAAGAAAGGACTAAAGTAGCCCCCAGTCCTGTAGTGAACCCTGCTTTACTTCCCACTCCTCACTTATTAACAGGCTGGAGAAAGAAAGCATATTGTGCCTCTCTCTCCAGACACTGTTTTTATTTGAACATTTCTGATTTTCAAACCTGACAGAGCCTTTAATAAGACATAATAGGCAAGCTGAATGTCAGTCCCAAGAGTCAGAAAAACACTCCATTTTAACCTGTCTGAAAGGCAGCAAACAGCTTCAAGAAAGAAAACGAACAGACAGAATCACTTCAGTGTTCTGTGTTACGACACTTCTGCTGTATCAGTCCGAAAGACAGGTGTACACTTGGCATATATGGCTTCTGGAAGATGAGTAATGTCCCTGATTTTAGAAGTTTATACTCAGGCCTTTTGCTTAGACTGCATTCAGTTTGATTATAAACAGTATTTTCCCAATTCAATTCAGAAATCAAGTGATTTCTTACCTTATGTGAAAAATGCAGTTAATGGGGATGTTCCTAAGGCAGCGAAGCTGGTCATTGCTGGGCACTCCTGTCCCTCAGTGGAGAGGTTTATGGTTTCCTGTGATGATGGGCAGGACCATTTTCTCCATCTATTTACCCTCACAGTTTCCTTCCAATTTCTGCTCAACAGCAACACCTGTGGGAGAAACAATTCCCATTTTTTACTGCTTCCAGCATCTCAAGCTACTTTTGACATGGCTTTTGATAGGTTGCATCTTTCAGTGCCATCAATGTACTGTACACAGCATTTTCTTCCTACACCTGCTATCCTGCTGCCCTCATTCCTCTCCATCCTAATGATGGCTTTTCAGTTGCTCTGCTTCCTTCCCCTTTACCCTCTGCCTATCAAGAATACTTATGAAAACCCAGAAAGATGTTTTGTTTAGACACTGGGTTAAATGTCAGCATCCATGTTTATTTCCTGCAGTGAAGCAGATTTTCAAAACAGCTTCTCTATTTTCCACTCCTAGTGACACCACTGGTGTCAGATTTTCAAGTGAGCATAGCATCAACCTGTTCCTGCTCCAGTTCTTATGATCAGATACTTGGAAAAGCTCAGGACCAATACAGCTGAGCATTTTTCAAAGTCCAGTCTTCTGTCCTGCAGTCTAAATAGGACTTCAGAATTTTTGACATTGTGACCCATATCTTTCAGTGCCCAGTTATGTCATATAGAACAGAAGTCATTTTGTCTTCTCCCAAACTTTATCTTTTCATAAGGAGTTTAGGATATAAATGGATCAAATATTTTATTATACACAGCTTGTCTTGAATTTTAACCTGGAACTCTACTCATTTAGAAATACCACTGTTATATAATGTAATATAATGTCATGCATTATATTTATTATATTTTGCCAAAAGAGAAGATTTGACTTTTAAGACAGATCAGTTTCAGTGGACTAAGATTTGAAAAGTCAGTTTGCATTAAGAAACCTTCTCAAAATGAAATTTAGTAAGGAAAAATTTCCACAGACAGCAAGACCCTACAGTGATTTAGCTAAAACCAGTCTCTCAATTATCATGATTTTATATGTTTGTTTGGCTGGTCATTTGGTTTTGCAGGAATAATCTTCTTAGTCTACAAGACCTGGTTAGCAAATTGTAATTTTAATACTTTTCTCTTTCCACTGTTTTCCATTTGAAGCTCTTACTGCGTTTTTATTTCATAGCAGTTGCTACGAAGGGGAAACCACGTCTGCAGAGACAGTGGCATAGGCAGCTGAAGTTACTGAAGTATTTATTAGCCCATCCTAAGGAGATCTCGTGTCTCAGTGTCTAACAGACTGATGATCCATGTTCTTCCTATCTTCTTCAGATGTCAGGGTTCCTCTCTCTTTGCCTCACTCTTCCCATTAGTTCTCTCTACCATTCATCCCTCTTATCACTGGCAAGCAGAAGCATCCCAGAACACGTTGATCCCAATAAGCTCCCAATTGCAATCAGGGCTCTACACAAAATGAACACAATCCAACACAGGACAGCAAAGTCAAAAGCATATGGTGCTTATCCAGCAAACAAAAAAACCCCACCATAAGTGTTACAACAGGATTAAATTTCACAAAGAGGTACCTCCAGAGTAACACCCAGACTCAGTACCTCAGCAAAACTCAGTCTGAAGTGCTCAGAGGAGTTAAATACATGCTCAAATGCTGCATTAACTGGAACCCATCAGGAGTTTTTCTGTTATTACCAAATATGCCCATGCTTTAAACTGGTATGGCTGCTAAGACTTAACTTCTCTTGAAGCACAAACCCTTTAGGTTATAATTATTTCACTCACAAGGCAACCTGGTCCTGGATTACTTAACTGTGCTCTATCCACCACACTAACCCAATGTCTAAATATGAATTAAATTTCAAAAATATAATCTTATAATATAATTTCCAGTTTCATTCTCAGATTCTATAAGGCATCCTTCCATCTCCAACTAGCAGGAGGTAGTTTCAAAACAAACAAAAATGAAGTGGCTCTGAACAACAGGTGTTTTATGCTGTAGGACTCCTTGCAAGGGAGGCTGCAAGGCTCAGAGGGAGGTCGGGCAAGTTTACAGAACAGAAATCCACTTCAGTTGCTAATGAGAAATAAACTATGCCTGGCTGCATGTTTCTCTGGGGTGGGGGAGCACCAAGAGATCACTTAGCTGAAATATGATCTACAATTTCCTTGTCCTTACACACTTCCTTAGGCATTTGGTTTTGGACAGGGCTGAGGACAGGTGCCAGTCTGAGCAGCTGAGCAGTCCTCCTGCTGCAGGATGAGTCCCAGCACTAAGCTAGGATGTTCTAGCCCTTCCTGAAGGGAACTCTCACTCCATGCACACTGCTGTGGAGCAAGTGATCAGCAACAATTAAACAAAATGCACAGTATTACACACCAAGGCTTAACCAAATCTGTTTCAGCCCACTGGCTCAAATTGAATAAAAAAGTTTCACAGTTTTTTAACTTTACCATTTTAAGGAAAAAGCTATTATTTTTTTTCGGTTCCACCCAAAACTAAATAGCTCCAGGTATAGTTAAAGAATAATAGAGGTTTTGTGAATTTTTAATGCAGTCCACTTTTATATTCCAAATTAAATTTCATACATGTAACTAAACCAAAACTGTTCTACTGATCACCTAAAGGTCTAGCGATCCATTACCAAGTTTAATGACTTTTAACTCAACCTGTCCACCTGCAGAGATGAGCCCTTAGTATTCTTAGCTAAATCATGGAGCAAAAATTATTGAATCTGTGAGAAACACACATCTGCCTCTTCCCCACTCCTATCTATTCCTATCAGAATCAGATGTAAGAAGAAATCCCACCACAAGAGTTTTTTTCAAGAGTATGCCAACTGATTCTGCAGATTCAGCTAAAAAGCAGAATTTAGTGCATTTCTCCAAACAGATTCTCTTCATCTCTCTGCACAGGATACAAGAACCAAATCAGAAAAGGGGCAGAGGCCATGGCTACAGTAACACAGAAGTTTCCCAGATCTGTACAGGCCTTTGTCAGCAGCCAAGGTCTTATTTTCATCCTTTAGGTGGGAATTTTAAGATATTGAATCTTGAAATGGATTATAATTTTGCCAACTGAAATTTCACCCAAACACACTTGGCAATCAATTCTGCCAATTATAATCCATACAGAGTGCCTTGGCTGCAGCCTAGCACAAAGGAGGTAGTTACTTGGAAACATGCTTTCAGTTTCAGGGATGAAAAGCAAATCTCAATGTTTTAAGAAAACTGTTGAATTGGCTAGATTGAAGGCAAAAATTTTGCCTCCTGTCTTTGTTCTAAGACACACAGCAGTTTTCTTAAACTGCTGAAATGTGCCCTGCATTACCAACACTGAAAGCAGGCTGGTGTGATTTAACTAGGTGAGATTACCCTTGGAGTGTGTGGTCTGCATGTACTCTTGCAGGCTCAGGGTCATCCTAACTGTTCTTGTCTTTGTTTTTCTCAGTGTAGGGAAAGAAAAATCTAGCCCCTCTGAGGTTTGGGATCTAACCCATCTTTGTATCATTTTTAATGCTGATTTTCCCGTGGCTTAAATCAATCCTCCCACTACGCACAGGAGGCTACTGGGATGTGTCCTGTGAACCCCCTCCTTTTCCCCTAGCAGACTTCTGGCTGATGATCTCATTCTCCACTCATATCTTCTCATCCCATCTGTAGGCCAATAACTCATAAATCTGTCTCTTCTTTCATGGCTTGTCTCATTTCATCTCATCCTGTCTCACGTCTCTTCTTGGGTGTTTTGTTGGCAGTTATGAGTCACCATAACTCAGACTTAATTCATATCTGAAACTCTCTTCCCTCCCCACATTACTGTTCAATAAATGCTACTTAGGTCCAATGAATGTCCTGCCTTCAGAAAAAAAAAAAAAAGGGAAAAAAAAGAAGCCAATTCATGTTTTTGAACATTATCAAGGAAACCAAACTTACAGACCACAAGTTCAGGAACTTTAAGAATTAAGGCTGTCCTTAATTTTTTTTCCCTCCTTGGTGTCATCACTGAATGTAGATTTTACAGCTGACATTCAACTAACCACTTCTCCCTAGTCTTCATTTTGCATCAGGGACTGCTCATATCTGGGCTGTGTAGTAAGTGCAAAGCCACAGTTTTGAAACAAAGGCATCCAAACTTCCCCACCAACCTAAAAGCACCCTGACATCATGGTCAGCACTCAGTGCAGAACCAAAGCTCAAAACAAGGAACCAACCCTCCTGTACTGTCTGGAAGTATTGCCTTGGTTACCAGAGACAGAAAACATCACATTCTCTAATAGTTATTTGATACTAATTCTTCCTGTGCTCAATGCAGAGTGTTTTGGGATGAGAAGGACCAGGGTTTTGAGAGTTTTGCCAAGTTTTATAATTAGGAAAAGTTCCTTTTAAAACATCATCATCATCTTCTAGAAATACTGACTGTGATAAAATACTGATTTCAAGTTTCTCAGGTCCCAAAACTACACAAAATTTTTGAAATGGAAGCTCTCCTTCTGTGAAAACAGAACCAAATTAAAATCTGCATCTCCCAAACACAGCAACACTTGTAAGTAGCTTTGTTATACCTGTAAGTTGTTTACAAAGCAGTGTATCAGGGTAGCATTAGAAACATGAAATGTTTACAGAAAGCATTAAGTACATTTTTCCCCCAAAAAAGGAAAAAAAAAAATCCTTTCTAAAATAGCTTGTTACTCATAGTTACCCAAATCATATACAGTCTGAAATTTCTAAGAGGAAAATCTGACTTTTAGAGTTTTCTTATTTTGAGGAACAATCACAGTCTGAAATTCAAAGTCTATTTTCCCCATAATGATGAGTTTTCAGAACATTAAGGAAGGTCAGTAACTCTCATCTAAAATACTGGGTGTTTGATTTGACCACTGCCTTTGGGTACAGAATGAGTTCAAAATTTCAGGTTAGAAAATGTTCTCAGATACTATTCTTCCTATCTATTGTCAATAAAATTGGTGTAAGGCTTGTTTCTCCTGCCTTTAAGTGATAACTCTTTTGAATGATCTGCATAACTGAGTGGTAAAACATTTTTTAATCTCAAGTGTAGTTATTTTCAAAAGTATTAAAAGTTTAACTTATTTAGATACAATTAATCTTCTTACAAGAAAACAGTATCACTCTTCAAAGTTGAATAGAAACCTTTCCTAAGCCTACATTAGGATATTCTGACAGCAGCTTCCTGTTCTTACAGAGAAAACATTAGTTCCAAAGTGGGACTGAGGATGTTTCTGAAGGCTAATGAGCTGGCTCGGGGTTCTAAAACACTTGGTAAAAAACCAAGAATTTTCACCATTGACTTTACTTTTTTGGGACACCGTGGCAAGAAACTACTTGCACTGGAGGTCCAATGCTGAAAAAAACAAAAGACAAAATACTGAAAGGAAAAGCATTAATACTACTATACCATCATTCAGTGGCCCCATGTGTTACATCTGCATTATGTGCAGCAAAACCTGGTACTCTGGGATTTACTATCAATTTTCCATATAACTTATCTGAGGTTCTCTCAGATGAAGCAAACTGCATTAAAACCCAGAAGCAGTTTGATAGCAGAAGCTGAAAGAGTACATCAACAGTGTCTATGAACACCCTGCCAAAACCACGGGAATGCACACATTAAAAAATACCAACGTCAATAAATATCTGGAAGCTGATAAAGTGTGTAGTTCAGGAGTTAAAATAATACCCAGGGTGACTTTGCTGTGTACTTGCATCTGCTTTTCAGACAGTCACATATTCAACAAGAGTGATTTTTCACATATCAGTGATATAATCATTAAATATATACCCTTAGGAGTAACCTCTGCTTTTGTGGGTTTGTTTAAAATACTTAATTATGAACAATACTTAATTATAACAGCTTAATCATTGCAGTGAGATAACATAAGACTGAAACGACCGTACAAATAAAATGTTTTCTCTGAATGCACCTTGGTATTGGTGCACTCTGGAAGCACAACTCTTACTGTTACTTCCATTAGCAGCTCATTTGCTTCCCCCAATTAATCAGCTACGAAGCTGTGTACAGCCAACCTCTGCACTTACATCATCATACAAACATGTATGTAATTACTTGCTGCCATTAAGTTGTCACTTTGCACATCCATAGCATGTCTGTCACCACCTGCTCACACGGAGCATGGAAAAGGAATCACACAAGCCTTCTCCTACTTCAGAGACACGGAACACAGACTCAACACAGCTGTGCTACTTTCTCCTCCATGTTTTCATAAAACAAAAAACTATTTTCCTATTATCTAGAAAATTACAACATTTCTTGCTTTCCAACTAGAAAGTCTCATTTATGCACTGAGAAGAACTGTAAACACTTCATTTTCTTTCAGCTGTATACAGGGCACATATACAACCTAAAGCTCACAAAAATCCTTGAGGCCTGGTAACTGACACAGGACCTCTGGCATCTCTGGGAGCCAAAATGAATTTCTTCCTCACTGTAGGCCTAGCCCAGGACCTGATTCTTGAGGTCACTGGGAGTGTCACAGCGCCTTAGCCCATCAGCAGAGGAGCGGCTGCTCGCTCTGCTCCAGCAGATGTCAGAGAAGGATCCTCTTTCTCCACCACTTCTCAGATGGCCATCAGTGCTCTGGGCAGTAACAGATGGTAAAATCTGACCTGGCTAACAGATGTGCTAGACAGCAGCATCAACGTGTGTTGAACCTGGAGCTGCAACTCCACCTTTTCAAACCGGGCTCCATCTTTAAGTAGCACGGGGGCATTCTGACTGAACAACTTCCATCTTTCACATGACTTTTTGTTTATTTATGTAATTTTCTCACCCACTTTGCTTGAGTTAACAAGAACAAGAACTGCAGAGCACACTATGTGTGTGCACCAATTACAGGTGTAGGATATGAAAGTACAAATACCTGAACACCTTGTGGATTAGTCACCAGTGGCTCCTCTGTGTGTTCTAAGTTCATTTTGCCAGATTACTGTTTCTTCTTTTTAGGGGCAGCCTGAGACAGATATGCTGGAACAGCAGAAGAAAAAGCCATCTGAGTATGAATTTAGAAAACACAGAATAAACACAGCAAAAGTAAGAACATCATCATTAAAGTACTGTTACCCCCTACAGTCTATTTGACTGATAAATGTGACATACCATGCAGAACAGGTAAACAAGCAACAGCAAGCAAACCACGTCATTTCCTAGGAAAGGATGGAAAATTTTTGCACTGTTGCTTTAGCAATTGTTTTGAACCTCCTGAACTGAACCAACTACAAGACTACTGGCAGTGCTTGAAGCTTTGCTGGATTTAGTGGCTACTTTGCCAACCCTTCTCCTGCTCCCCTTCTTCAGCTGAACCAGAAACGTGTTTTAGCTGGGGTACAACATCTGCATACACAGACACCTCACTGGCTCAGGCCAACTCACCTCAAGTGAGAATGTTATAGGAAAGCAACAATCCAAACCTAACAAAAACTTGCCATCTCTCGGTTACTCAGCAACTGGGGACAAATGATTTATTTTTCACCAAGGCCATATCACCTGCCACAAAAGCTGCCATAAGCTTGCATTTAGTAAAATGATGCTGTGCCAGTTCATACAAGCAGAGAATTTGGGAAAATGCCCCATGAAATACCTCAAAATTAATCAGAATAAACACCAGAAAATTGTTTTCTCTCGAGGCCAGTAAGAAAATTTTTGTTCTACCTTTGTGGAAGAATTGGAACATGAAGATAAATGAACATAAGTACACACATACTGCAACTTCACATAGAGCTGTGTGAGAAGAGGAATGTTACAGAATGTCCAAAGTATACTTAATTTCTCCTTTTGGTATTTTCCTTGATTCTGCTCATCTTTCAGTACTCCAGGCAGCCCCACCAACCAGACACTGCCATAGGCCATATCAAGCATGACTCCAAGTCTCATCTAGCCTCTGGTTCTCCAGGTCTCTGCCTCTCCTCACCATTCTGTCCTGATGACTGCATGGCAGATTGATGTGTCACCTCATCTTAGGTCAGACAGCAGCACAGAGGTCTAATTAAAATCCAGAGGTAGCAAAAGACCCACATTCTTGTTCCCAGTTTCAAACGCTTCCGTTTGCTAAATATTTGTCTTTCTGTGAACATAAGACTCTACACATCCATTTCAAACAGGTTCTAAAATGCATCTACTGTGCATGTAAAGTACTTTCCATAAAGGTATTCTTTCATTAAATATCGCTGAGCTTGGGTCTCTTACGAATATTGATTCAAGCCTGACATTTTCAAAACTCGGGGCAATGTGATTTTAGAAGATAGAATCTTTCCTAACAGCAATTTCTAAGGATTTTGGGTCCCTCTGGAGATTGCTGAACATGATCACCCCAAATCACTCATTGTTTTCCAATAGTAAGGCAAGGTATATTGTGAAAAATGACAGAGTGGCCACTATTTGGAAGAGATGAAATGATTTACACATCAGTAACATCCCATGGAGTTCAAACCCATGTCCTTTCCTGGCAGGCAAATTCTACCAGTAGCTGCAAGCATATAATCTCCCTAAAGTAAACTGTAAGGCTAGAGTGGAAAATAATAGATAAAGTAAACTCTGTTCACTGAGTAACTGCAGGGAGTCTAAAGCTGAGGATCTAATAATTAGTTTTATCTCTATCAAGGTGCAACAAGAATAAGCTGAGAAGTTCAAGAATGCCTGACAAGGCCCCAGGCTCTCTACAGCTGCAGAGATGCCTCATTGTTCAGGAGAATTTTAAGGCTAATCTCACACAGAGGGAACACGAGACATTTCTTTTTGCTGCTGTGCTGCTGATGCAGGTGTCTGGAAGGTACATTTATCCATATATTTCCCTTCATACACGGCCCAGTGCTGGGTTCCCCTTTTCAGGGTTGCTCAGGCACAGTGAGCAGCAGGTACACAGGGAACAGCTCTGGGGCAGCCAAACTTCTGCTGACTTGTGGCAGGGAAAGCCCAGGGAAAACTCTCTTAAAAAAAAGAAATGTCTTCCTTGGCGTTATTCCGTTTCAATGCTTTGCACAAGCAAGTATTTTAGACTTTGAGATTTACTGGTGATTATTACACATTCAAACAGCAGCTAACACTTCACCTTGCAGATTGAAGGGAACACCTAGGACAAGAAGGTGGGCACTCCTTCCCCATGCTCTAGCACACACTCAAACCAAACAGTACCAGGCAGGAGAGCAGTTGCACACTTCTTTCTCTGGACTCTCTTTGGATGGTGTGTGAGTGCCTGAGTAACAAATTTATGGGACTCTTCCTCCAAAACCAAGACAGTTTCTCTCTGAAATGTGTAAATTATATGGCACCAAGCTCTTTCATTTTATATTTACCTGGTACCATAGATTCTCAGCTTTCTCCTGCTCTTACAGAAACTGCATCATGGGTCGCTTGCAAATGCCCACTGAAAGAAAGTGGAATGTTGTCACTGGCTTGAAGAAGAGCCGGAATGGTTTTTGTGTTATTTTGAAGTGTAGCAAACAATATTCTCTTCCTTGGGCAGCATAAAATACACTTGGCATATAAAAAACTGTTTGACTAAGAAAAAGGACCCAAACTTTCTCAAGCCTTTTCAATGCCTATGGCCTTTCAGGCAACTGCACTTTAACAGAGCAGTGGAGGAAGAGAAACTGGAAAAAACGTAACTGAAATATGAGTAAACAACCTAATCTGCAACACAGATCTGTAGCAAGCCTGGTTTCACTGCCAGTGAAGTCCAATACAAGTTTCATCTTCACAGCAAGTAGAAGAACATTTTTACTCAGCATTACAAACCATGAGCACTTTACAAGTTCATATACTTAAAACATGTTGCCCATAATTGGGTCAAGTGAATATTTATGCCACATGATTTTTCCCCCCCCGAAGTTTCCTAAAGCTCTCACAAAGTCCAGAGCCTTCTTTTTGCATTTGCTGAGAGACAAAAAACAGTATGAGAAGTTTGGGTTGCCCTACACCTTCCTTTCTCAAGCAGAAGACAAATGTATCATTCTTACTTAAAGATTAAGTTTTATTGCCTGGGATATTGTTGTGGCTTTTAAGTCTTAACTTAATTCACCCCAACGTCAACTGACAAAGCAAAATCTGACCTTTATTTACACAGCCTGCAAAGAAGTATCCCTGGCAGGCTGAAGCACACAGACAGGAGCAAATACCTTTATCTGTTCCATGGTTTGCACAAACACACTCTTTGCAGCCTGCAGTGCCCACTTGGCAATTCTGAAAATCCAAGCCCTGCACAGTACCACTGCTATTTGTACTACAATATTTGCTATTTGACTGGGGGATGAGATCCACAAGGAATACCATTTAAAAAGAAATTCAGACCATAAAGGCACTATCCTATTCCATAGGTCTGTTCTCTGCCAAATGCAACTGGTCCAAGTCTGTCATCATGTGTCCCATCTGCCTCTCCCGTGACCCCGTACCGGCAACCTTATGCAGGTAAATCCCCAAGGAGCTTGTTCCAGGAAGGGCCTCTAATGCTGCATGTGGAGAGGGCAGATGGGATTTGCAGCAAGCCACAGCTTGATCATCCTGAGAAAATGCCACTCCTTAGCCAGCCTCTATCCTTTAACACATGTATGGGGGGCCCCAAAAGCTCCTAAACCAGAGGAACAGCCCTGCTTGGCCTCACAGGGGCTTTAAAGGCTGTGAAAAAATCAAATGCTACATGAATGACATCCAAGAGTCACAGGCACAGCCTTTGTTAGTGCTGAATGCAACGATGATGATGATTTGAAAAAGTCAAATTTTACATTAAGAATCTGACTGAGGGGATTTGGACCCGATTAGAGGGTTTAAGCTAGGAGATGTTCCTTACAGTAACCCAGTCTAGCTCAATGAGACTGTCTAGATCAAATCCATATTGCAATTTTTATTTCCACAGTGGAACTGCACTACCAAACATATTGACTTGAGCTGGCCACAAAGGAAATTGCTGGCAAAAACGACTCTGAAAAAATTTTAGTTGCATAAAATGTCTATGCTGCTGTGGCATGTTCCATCAAGAAACATTTCACAAGGCTCTGCCTTGAAGGTTACACTTATTACTTACATGTACAGAAACCAGCACTTAGGATGAATCATCTGTATTTTAAATACAGGGGACTGAGGCATGCAAAAAGAATTATGTCCATCCTCTCCTGAGAAACAGAGCAAAAAAACTATCCAAAGCAAATACATGATTTGTGAACTAATACATGTTTATAATCAGTTTTTATTTTATTACTTTTATTTTCAGTTAGATGTTTCTTTCCTAATCCTTTTAGGACTAGAATATCATTATTCTAATTGAAGACTATGTGCCTTTATTTCCTCCTTCCCCTCGGAGCAAGGCCACACCAATCAGCGTGTGTTCATCCTGCAAATCAGTCTCTGGGAGCAGTGTGCTTTCCTCAGCAGCTGGATGCTGGCTTCATTGCCAAGCTCCACTCAGCTGCTCTGCTGCTTGCCACTAAAATGCAGCACGTCAATCACTTGCACTGCTCACGAGAATTAGCACAACGCAGGTCTAATTAGAAACTAAACACTGTGTTATCTGCAATGATTTGGAGATGGAGTAAGCTGATACGTTTTAGGAACCTTTCTTGCTGCACAGTAGTTCATGATAACACCCACCTCACAGCCCATTAGCAAATCAAAATATTATACTGTATAAATAGTACTTTTCTCTTTTCCTTTTTACAGAAGCCCCAGGTCTCAGAAGCCTCCATTACCGTGCACATGTGACTTGGTTATATTGGAACACTGTAGGAAATGGAAAGCAGCCCTGCCTATCCAAAACCAGCAAAATGAAAACCAGTATACTGTATATTTTGGTCCTGTCTCTAGAGAAGTAGCCCCAGTTAGCCTCCAGACATTTTACACTGCAATACCTATTGGCAGAACCAAAAAAACTCTACACTGCATGATGCTGTGCATGGACTGTCGGTCCTTCTGCACTGGGCTGATCCCTTTTGCTCGCTCTTTCCTGGCGAAAACAATGTAACCCACTACAAATCCAAACAACACTACTGCAAGCTTCAACCTGGAATCCAAACACGAGCAAGGGGAAGCCTGGCAAAGAGCTGAAGCCAGAGATGTAAATGTTTAACAGCAAGAGAAGGTTGTGAAGGGATACGCACGGCTTCTCCAAGGGGGAACTGGCGAGCACAGACGCAGAGCACGTTCTCGCTTCTAGCTGAGATAAACATTTAAAAGCCATCCATTTTAAACAGGAAGGCACAACATTAGGACATGACCTTTATTTCAGTGTGAAGGCAAGCCAGCCCAGCTCACTGCAATGCAGACATCCAGGAGAGATCCATACTGCTCCACTGCTCTGTTATTACAGGTGGGCTTGATTTCAGATTCAACAAGGAAGGTGCAATTTTATGGCTCTGTGGAAAAATCTTTAAAATGCTGGCGGGTAGATGTCTAATTATGCCAGACTGGTGCTGCAAAATGTCATATGTAGATAAAGCACTGAAGAAAGCATCTGTGTGCCAATGGATGAGCATTTAGGCAAATAATTCTAAACCGTACATGCAGATTTGGTGTCATTACACCACTATTACAGATGCCTACCCTGCTTTTCTTCCTTTAAAATGGTGAAATTCTGATGCTTTATCATTAGCTTTCTAGCTGGAAGCCGATAGAACTTGAAAGACACCAACAAAAGACACTGGAAGATTAATTTTCAGAGAAAATCTGCAGATTGAAAAGCCACAATCCACTTGTAGCTTGAAAGATGAAACACACTCCTTGTTTGTATCACATCTCCCATGTTTCCCATATGGATATATATGTGCAGACAGTTTTTTACTGTGGGAAACTATCAGATATCACTTTGTATTAATTGGGAAGTACATTTTTATAGCATTTCTTATAAAAATTGAAGTAGGTCAAAGACTGAAAGGTGGTAAGTTTGAGCTTTTATATCCCAGCCTGAGACAGTTTAATAGGTGGACCTCCTGCACAAAGCTGAATGCTTTGAAACCTTTGAAAGGGCTATCAGCAAGTTTTCTAGATTGGCACTTCAACACTGTCATTTCCAGAATGACCAGTGATTTTTAAACCTTGGCTCACAATCTTTAAAAAAAATTCGTAATATCCATACAAGCCCCAACAGAATCTGGTAATTCTGCAGGAAAAAAAAAAACTGTATAAATATATTACATGTCAAATTCTTCCATGTTGTGAAACTGGCTTCTCATCACTAAATGCCTTAAGTGAACCCTCAGCCTTAGCTTACAATTCTTCTCAATCAGGAGGAGACAGAGGAACCCCTAAAGAGGCTTAGTTTAGGCTTAGAAAACAATTCATTCCAACACCCACTACAGAGAACCAAAGCTCTGGAGTACACAATTCTGAAAGCTTGAGAACATTTTTTTTTGAAGAAGCACCAGACACAACCATGACTTGGAAATACATACTGTACCCAACTGGAAAAAGCCTTTTACATTATTTAATAACTTGGGAGAAATGTTAATGCTGTATTTAATTTTTGAAAACTGCAAACACTCTTTAGTGAAAAGCAAGTATACTACTTCTGGTGAGACATATATGCTGTGCTTTGTGAGGTTCTAGCATTTTCAGATAGGCCACTCACAAAAATGTGACTTTTACTTAGAATTTTTTTTCATTCTGGAATACTTTTATTGTCATTGGGTTTTCCTCAATAATAATGCGTGCAAAAAAAATATTTCCTGTGACTCTAGAGCTGCTTCAGACACTGAGACTGGGACTGCAATCCATATCCATAGCACACTTCACTGATATCTTAGATCCAAAAGCACAGATGAACTTGAAAACCAAAACAAGTACTACTCTCTCATCAGATCAAAAGTAAATAATTAGGAACATATTTTAAAGCACCTGGCTGGCACCTCATTGAAAAATGGAGCATGGATTTTCAACTTCAAACAAAACTCAATTTTGAACAATTCCAAGCAGGCACAGGAATTACCTGGGAGCTTCTGCTGATTTCCAGTTGACTTTCAACTGAGAACACGCAAGAAGTGAAATGACCAGGTCTGCCATGTCCTACCTATGAACTTTTGAAGAGAGCATATTTTTATGCACAGTTCTAGTAAGGAAAAAACAAAGACAAAAATCAAAATTTAAAGCAATGCTCAACTCCTGGGAACCTATTTGCAAGCATTATGTCAGCAATTATATCGGCATTAACTTACGATTAAAAATTCAGGAAAAAGTAAGACAAAAAGAAGGAAAGAAAGACTTTGGGAAACACATAAAATTCACAAAGTTTTCCTTACTTAATTAAAGAATGGTTCTGGCTGGCATTGTCAAGCTTTGCAGTGGCACTGGCATGTCTGATTTTGCTGTAAAATTCTGATTTTATTTTTCTTTCGTGAAATGTACTGTTCCTGTTTAAAGGGGTTTTTTTTCCCTAAGGGATTTATTTTCTGTTTATATACAGATGAAAATTATCTAACTTGAGATGGCTGGAATTATGAATAGAGCCCAGAACCAGTTAAAAAAGGGGGTGAGTCTTTAATGCTGAAAACTAGTACAGTCCATCTGCAATTTAACAAATCAGTAGGATCTTAGTGCAAGGTGTATAAATCTGGATGTTCTTTTTGTTCTAGGCTGGCTTTCAGATTATAAACATTATGAACTCATTTTTTCTGAGAATTAATTGCCATAGATCCAGGCCAGTCTGGTCAGGTGAAAAGCAGCACAGGGCAAGACTCAGAAATGAGAATTTCAGTTAATAAAGATATTAACTTTATAAAAAAAATAAATGTTCATACCTACATAATGTATATATGTGTGTTTTAGATTCTTCTGTATTTCTGGTAATAACTGTGGTTATTGCACAGAGAACAGTAATTTGTCCAATCCAAACCATAAATAATTAAGGCCAGGATTTTGACATCGGATCTGTGTGGGTGGATTTTTGCACCCCCGCGGATTCAGTGGCAAGATCAAAGATTAGGAAAGCCAGAAATACACTCAGAATGTGAATATTGCTCAAGTCCATCACCTGGCATTTCCAGTGTAGGGAAGGGTCTGCTTTCACTGCCACCCTCCCATCCAAGGGCCTGGGACAGACACTTGCAGAGCAGCAAACAATGGCATTTTGGTCCCACACTGCCCATAGCAGCCAATTCCTACCCCCATTCACCTCTTCCAGTTACAAGTTAGAGCCAAGCAAGCACAGAGTTTGTGCTTGGAGTTTCACTTCTTTCACTTCTCCTGACTATTCTGATAAAATAATTGTAGCCTAAACTCCTCCTCTCAAGCTATAAATCAAGCTTATATTATATTGGTGTAGTTTTTTTTTTTGTGTGTGTGTNTAGTTTTTATTTTTATTTCAGCTGTTCTGAAAGTAATCTGAAAGTAAGAGAAAAACTCCACCTATCACTGGTGTTTATGGTGTGGGGCAGGGGCAGATCTGCTGCTCCTGCTGAGGAAGTTGTGGATGGCTGTCACATAAAAAATAACTCGATGCTATCAAATATCCTCATTTCCCTTGATAAAAGAGAACTTGTTGCAGTCACATTTGGTAGTCTTGACTTTAATCATTGTCAAAATACAGCTCCTATTCATATGGAATAAAAGGGAAAATACTATGGCTGACATTAAGGACAGAATCAGCCCAGATGATGTTCCCCAGTTGCCTTAATTTGTGGGAGAAATTCAAAGCTTATCAAAAATTCAGCTGATTTCCATGGAAACAGGATTTCAACTTGTGAATCAAAACTGCACGAGGGCCAAAATGCCAAACACAAATTAAAAAATATTTTTTCGCATTGGGTTTCTCAGAATAAGAGGCAAATAGTTAAACAGAATAGAAATAATGAATTCACAAGGGACTCATTTTTCATCAGCCACACTATCTTTTCTTGTATAGTGCATATCTACCTATATATGCCTACATTTTGAATAGTTCACTAAATGCCCTGATATTAAAATATTAACTTTTTTAATGGTTTTAATATCTCTAATAACTTAAAAGCAGAAATGTGGAGAAGAAACATCAGCATTTAGTTCAGCATCTCACCACAGGCCAGTCACGATCTGGACTTAAACTTTGTTTAAACTCTGTTTATGGAAACGGCTAAATACATTTTTACTGAGGATCCCAGTGGAAACATTATCAATAGCATTCTCTGCTTCAGAATTATCACTTCACCTGAATACCCATAAAAAATGGATGATTATTCCCCTGGAACACATTGGGAGTACGTGATTTCTCTAAGCAAACAAGGCTCACTTGTACTTTTGTCTTTGCAGTAACTCAGGCTCTTGCACTACTTGCAGTAAAATTTAACACTGGCAGTGAGAAAGCTATGTAAGAACTAGACTATTTTGTATTTTTCAGTATTTCAGTGTAGGAGATTTTACAGCCCTCTTTCAGTTTACACAATTTTTCATAATCTACAAAACAAACACAAAACTGCAAATATCCAGTTCAGCCCAAGGATACAAAGCAGCATGTGGTGTTCTGCATTATACCAAAACTGCTGAATTTTTTAACATCTGACTGTCTAGGAAGAGCTTTTTCCCATCACACAACTTGGAGAAATTTTAAATTCTCTATAAAGATTGTGCAGTGTTAAGGCTCTGACACAGTTCAGATTTTAAATTTATGAAAATAAGAGAAAAAGTTTAGCAACATAGTTTTGCAGCTCTTAAAATAGAGAGCAGATTCCCTTCCAAACTGAAGAGTAGAAAAAAGGAGAAGAATTTAATTCAACAGCTTTAATTTAAATTACTAGGAGTACTTCCATTCCATCCTACAACAATTTTACCCAGCACATAGGTGGTGCTTTGTTAATTTGTTTTTTTCTTCCAAATATTTTTACTATTAGATTAGATCTTTAAGATAATTGAATATTTATTGACTAACTTTTCAGTTTTATGCCCAATTTTTTTTTTAATAAATAGCATGCACTGCAGACATATATTGAAATATAGAAGACTACCTCAGAATTGTTTATTTGTTCTGCTGGAGTTTATTTATTCTTTCTACATAACCCTATATTTAAGAAACCTTCAAAGCACTCCCAAAATAAAACAGAGATGTTACGTGTAACTTTTTAAGTCAAGGAATCATGGTTTCCTAAAGATAGCTTCTAATGAAAGCCAGTTTTTTTTTTTTTTTAAAAACCTTTACTGATGCAATTATATTTAATCACTGTTAAGAGTCAAGATTTTTAGCAGCTAGATGAAGTATACTGGATTAGCTTAATAGCCATATCTTTCTCAGACTTTTTAAAACCTGTTTTTCTTTCCATTGAAGCAGAGAGCGAGGGGATTGGAAACTTCCAGTGATTCTTTTGTAGACTAAAGTGGTTTAACTCTGTCTGCTCATATAAGAAGACAACTCTAATTCTCATGGGTCAAGAAAGAGAACAAACAAAAACTACATTCCCCCTCTACATTAGCCAGAAGCACATATTGTCAGAAAGGAAACAGGACAGAAAACATTAGCTGCTGTACCAAAATATACAGGCATAAAATAAAATCCTTCAGGAAATTTGAGACCCAAATCTCTTCAAAGTTTTATGAAAAAGAGAGCCCATGCATTTAGAGCTAAACTGGATGAATCCATCACTTGACTCAATACCCCAAGGAAAATGTGGCACATAGTATATTAAGTTAATAAAAAACAAACAAATGTACAGCTAATAAGTCTGAAAATTCAAACCTTAAGTTCCTCATTATAAAAGCCACAAGTGACTTTCTAAGCAGGACTACCCAAACCACTATGCTGCGTCCCTAGGGACAATCAGTTTTCCTTCTCATCTTCTTTGCTGCTTTTGTACTGATGTATAAAAGTTTAGTTGTCTGGGGCTCAACCACTTTCAGGCAGCTTTGAGCAGTCACCAGCCTAGTGATGAGATGACCATACGTGATGAAAGGACAAGGTTAACTCACAGTTTCGGAGTTAGTGTTGGTGTTTCATGTGCCACATGATGAATAACAACATGAGAGGCCCCTATTCTTCTGAAATATAATTGGCTTTTCTTTAGAGAATGGTGTAGTGAAACACAAAAAACCGGGGTAACATTCAGGTCACGCTCAGACAGATTGACTTCCTGGTGCCTCTCTCAAACCTTATCTTCCTCCTTCTCCTCCCTTGGAAATGCAAATGGCTCACCCCAACTTTCCTTTTGACAGTTGTGCTTTCCCTGCAAACATCTGGTGACTAACTAGAGATTGCTAACCCAGAGACCCCTAAAGGCTGGCTCCTTGATTCCATTTTCCTTCAGACATGCTGAGTTCCAGAACAGCCTGTTGCTTCGTCCACCTCGCCGATGCCCCATCACTGCCCCGTGGTTTCCTTCTGCCTCCTGCATCTCTGCCGAGGAGGGGAGAGCCTGCTCAGCCAGACACAGCCCCACTGCCCACTGCTGAACTAAACCCTCGTGGCTCCCTTCCCACCAGCCCCAAATCTTACTTCACTTTTGTGCATTGCTTACAGGTTCACCCCTCTCTTCCCTCTCTCCTGGACCTTGCTGTGTCCTGCAAAAGTTGCTCCTTTCCTTGGACAGTTCAGTTGCTCTTGCTTTTTGATTCATTCCTTTAGGGTTAGATGTTTTTTTCTCAGCAATTCCTCCTGTAAACTGGAATCACATGTCCCACAAATGATCCTGTCTCTAATTAAGAGATCTTTTATGTCTCTAATGTACATGTGCATGCCAGAATTTTCCACCACACGATGCAAGCATCTACCCTCTTCTCTGCTTCTTGCTTTTGGGATTTAGAGAAAAGTATTCCTCCGCTACCTCCTGTACATTCTCCTCAGATATTTTTCCCAGCTGTTCCAGGGTTTGTGTATTCATTCCTGGCAATTTTATTTCACTCTTTCATTTTGTCTGGTGAAAGCGTAAGAAAGCTCTACCTTCATCTTGTCATTTTTATCCCCTTTGTCAGGCTCCTGCACAGACATAGCTCTTCCACATGTGCCTGAAATCTTGGTCTGGCAATTTTGCATTCTCAGGGATCTGGTTCCTTGCAGGGGGTTACTCTGCCCATTTCTAGGTGCCGTTAATCAGACTTTTTTCTCTCTGTGGACCTCTCAGCCTGCCTGATGCTAACCACACTTCCATGCACACCATGCTAGGTAAGTAACATGAGGCCTCCATATTTGGCAGCAAAATTTAATATGGGTATTCAGAGAGCTTTACTACCCATAACATGTGGATGTCTCAGTTGAGTACGACAACAGTAAAATATCCAGTGTTCCAAACTATGCTCCTCTTTCTAAATTCCACTTGGGTTCCCACAGCCACTGTGACAGGAGTTTGTTCTCACAAGTTTGGCAGACACCTCTAAATCTCCTCACCTCTGTGCCAAAGTAGTGAATTTCTTTTCCTAGACTTCTAACAGCCATGTTGAGGAACATGTTTACAACATTCTGTAATGGCAAGTGTCCTATGAAGAAGTGATGGTGTCAGTCCCAACTGCAGATAAACATTTTTGCTTGAAAAATTCTGGAAGCAATGCTTGACCCTTACATAATCACCTGGCAGAACTACTTCTCTATTCTCCAGCACAGCTCCTTGACTCTGCAGCAGACACAACCTGTCTCTCCATTAATTCATGCCTCTAAGAGCTTCTAAGCTCCATAAGCTGAAGGGAAGTTACATTTTAATCAAGTACATAAGCTCTGATAAATAGTCAGAGGCTGTGCTCTGGGAAGATGCTCAACCACATAGGAGCTCAACCCCAGCAGCATAGGAACCCCTGCTGCTGGCAGGGGGCTTGGAAGGTGGGAGCTCCTCACTGTCCCAGGCTGAGAAGCTCCACTGAGTCTCCAGCACAGATGAACCTGCCTGAGGCATCCTGGTGCTCTCTGACCCTGCACCCTCAATTCGGGGCTGAAGGAGGCCAGAAAGGATTCCCAGGACAGGCAGGTTCAGGGGCTGCCACACCCAAAGAGGCACAGCACCCTCAGGTCATGGACACCAGCACAACAGGGCTACACTTCAAAGGGTAAAAACTTGTTTAAAGTGCTTTACCAGAGCAAGTGGAAATTCTGCAAATGAGGTTGTCAGAATTTAGATTGTTCTGTGGGGTCACCATGCACTTCATTTAGCCACAAATACCACCAAGCCACACCACGAAATGACGTTCACATGCAGGAGAGCAAAGTGCTGGGATTTAATCTGCTGCTGCCTCTCCTGGAAGCCTCAGTAAGAGCAAATTTTAAGAGCTGAGTTCTAAGATTTGGGACTGGTGCAGGCCTTTCTTTTTGCAAATGTGATTTTAAAGCTCGATTTAATTGTTGCTAAAAATAAGGTAATAGAAGGGTTCCGGTCTTGCAGTATAATGAACTGCAGGCTCAATTGTTTGAAGAAGGAAAATTGCATTGATGAGACTGGATCAAAGACAAACAAAAAAATCAGTTATTTCCTCTTGAGGGTAAAAAATTTGGGAGGCTCACGCTTTTTCAAGCAGGCCTTATACTGTGGTTTAGAGGCAGAGAGATCTTGTAGTCAGATTTGATTTATTAACAAAACAAGGAAAAAGAAGAGAAGTGGGCACATGAACACTCCAGTGTCAGAAAAGACTCAAAGAAAACCAAATGTAGCAGTTCCTATTACAAAGTGGAACATGTGCCCAAGCTTGCTTTGTTTCAGAAATGAGCTGCAACGCAGACGAGGGAATGGCATTTGTAACAGCCACAACTGTCTGCCATCCCCAGGCACGAAGCCTCCTGCTAAACTTCAGAGGCACCACCATTTTTAATTCCTTGCCAACAAATACACTTGTCATGACTTTTGGGATGCCAACCATTTCATGACAGAATCCAAACAGCAAGAATTTTTAATCCAGGGAATACTCAGAGCAAATTATGTCAGTCCCTGGGCCTCATTCTAGAGTCTGAGAATAATACAAGGCACAGCTATTAAAATTAAATTTACATACACTTAAAATTATTCAGTCTTTCATGCCTCTTTTTAATGATTGTTTATTGTAGCCAGTTTACTAAATCTGAATTTTGTGGATATACTATTTCCTTGTCCAATTATATTGAAATTAATTAAAAAAAAAAAAAAAGTGCAGAGAGGCCAGGTAATTGCTTGTACCCAGGTTCTACAAAACCAGTTTTATAGATCCTTATTACAACAACCAGCTCAGGAGCCCTAAACTCACCTGTGATTTGTGAAGGTCTTCCAGAGAGAGCTAAGTGGTCACATGGTATTGATTAATCATGTCAGGCTGCTAAACCATATCTAGAAATAGGAGAAAGATACACTGCACTTTCTTTAAACTACTATCCTATAAGCAGTATTTGTAGTAGTGCTGCATGAACCTAGGAATTTAGGGCAGTCTGTGTGCCTCTGACCAGCAGCTCCACATTTACACTGAAACCAACATGTCCTTAAAACTTACTTTTCAACAACAATGTGCACTCTGGAGTTTTCACAGAGCAGAAGCAGCTCCCTCCCATAAAAAACAAACAAAAAAAATTAAAAACCTTCAACAAAATATAAGAATCATATCCTGAGTAAAACATGCCTAGGTTTAATTAAAGAATACCAGATATACCTGCAAAAGGGCTCCACTACGTTCCTTTAGCAGTCCACCTTTTCCTATTCTGCTCCCCATCTCAAGAATTGCTACAATCTCCTGACTAACACATTGGGCTGGAAGTGCCTGAAGTCTTTGAAAACTTGAGACAAGGGAGACAGTGATCTCATGGGGTTTTACTCAGCATCTGAACTGGGTTTCTTAAAAGCCAATGTCCCTCATCTCAGGCCACCTGAAGACAGAGAAGTGACAGGAAAAGGGGGAATGGTTTCACACTGACAGAGGGCAGGGTTACATGGGATAGTGAGAAGAAATTCTTCTCTGTGAAGGTGGTAAGGCCCTGGCACAGGTTGCTCAGAGAAGCTGTGGCTGCCCCATTTCTGGAAGTGTCCAAGGCCAGGTTGGATGGGGCTTGAAGCAACCTGGGATAGTGGAAGGTGTCCCTGCCCATGGCAGTGGGTGGAACTGGATGGGCTTTAAGGTTTCTTCCAACCCAGCCCATTCCATGGTTCTCTGATCCTTTGGTACAATGTAAAGGAAAAATTAAAAGACTGACCAGAGGTGTCCTGAATTGTCCTGCTAAAAAGCAGCACATCTCTTCCCAGCCAGTTAAACAGGTACTGGTTCCAGTCCCAAGAAACGTGGGTGTGTGGGTCATCTCTTGGGACTTCCACCTGCTTGCCATGGGATGCCCAGGAGTGGGCACACACCAGACCTGATGAGGATACAGGCATTTCCAGAAAACCCCCTTCCATTCAGAGCAGGTTTGTAAAGTAGGTGGGGAAACCCACCCATCTTATTTCATCACCTATAGAGAGGTGATGATTCTGGGTGCTTTAAATACAGGGATATCAACTTATCTGATGTCTATCTATCTCTTGTTTTACTTTAGATGGGTATGGAGCTTCCAGAGATAAGAATTCACATATGCTAATCATTTTTTATTTAAAAATTTGATTTAACTGATTACTAATATAAACAAGTTATTGGAAATAGCAAAATAATATTATGAAACTATGAAAGTACTTGGTAACTTGTTTGGCAATTAAAAAAAATATGATATTTAAGAAAAATTAAGAACATGACTTGTACCAAAATCTTCAAGAAAGACCATGACTTGCCCAACATACTCTAAATTAATAATACTGCTGTTCTACCTTTCTGCTGGTTACCCAGAGAGTTTAAGCATCCTCTTATGCTATTTCTTGCAAGATCTTTTTGTTCCTTAAAATCTTAAAATAAAATTTTTTTTTTTTTCCAATGTTTGATAGAGCTTTTTTTCACAGGACCTCCTGCACAGGAATCCTGTACAGAGACAAAGAGCCACATACTGAAAACCACTGCTGTGTTTAAATAAAGCTGTCGGCGCTTTACAAAACCCATCAGAAACAGAACTCAATTCTAAGGAACATACACTCATCTCGTGATCATTTTTCAGCTGGAGATTGAATCAGCCAGCTGACTGTACAAATGAAGATTTTCTTTACAGAAGAAAAAGGTTATAGTTAAAATCTCTCAGAATTTAAAAGATGCCAAAGGAAAGGCTGCCCTGTGCTCAGGAAAAGTGAACTGTTATGACTGAACTTGCCTATGGCAGCAAGTCTGAATAAAATACTCAGCACTGAAAGTTCACTCCAAATATTTTAAGTTTGGCAATATTCTAAGGAACAGATTACAACAACAGTAAGAGGCAACTAAGATCTCCCACAATTAACTTCCCTGGTTTTACTACTCTCATTTTAGTTGCAGAAAGTCAATACCTTTACAATTATCTAACTTTAGGATATGTATTAATCTTAATGTTACATACTGTATTTCTACCCCAGCACATTCCCTCTTTGGGGAAAAAAAAAAAAAAAGAAAAAAGGATTATCAGTCATTTCCTGTGGGCTGGAAAGAAATCCAGCTTGAAAGGCTCGCATGAGCAATTTAATACTGGAGCAACTGCACTGTCCATTCTCTGTATTCATTGCTCACTAGCTGAGTGAAGATAGCTTGTGTACAAGGGCATCTGCTTTTCACAGGTGGGTCTGACAAGCCCAAATTATTCCATTTTTTGTGGAATTACAAAGAAAGCTGCAGCTGAGAAAAAAAAACTCCACACAATCAAACCTCTTTCTTTATCTGAACACATCCAAATTAAATTTCAAGCAATTTAACAAGCATAGGGTCAGCCTTTCCCCTCAGCTATTATTTACTATACACACTGATGATGTCCTGACTAAAAATTCGTTTTAATTATTTGTGATAATATCATTGGGCATTACCTGATTTTATTGTTAACCGAGTTTCTTCCTCAAAAAATGAACTTCAGCCTCCAGAGACTTTAATCTTAACAATACTTCATACATTAGAGTTCTTGGAATAGACACTTCCTTAAAAATACATGAGGATCAAGTTTGAGAAGATTTTAATTTAGTTTCTTATCTTGCAATTTATTCTGAGGTCTAGTCCTAAAGAGATACATGTATTACTAGACTTAGATACGTCAGAGGTAGCAGTAATAATTCACTGTTTTCTTAATAAGAACAACCACCTCTTAACCAGACTGATATTTTTTCTTTCTCTCAATTTTTATAAAGAAGATTCTTACGATGAGCTATTTGTGTTTTAAATGCAGTGTAAACTATATGGACACACAAATCCCAGCTTTTTAACATTGCTGGCACTAACTGAAGACATAAACCAAGACAAAAATCATCAAACTGGTAACATTTCCTCAGTAGAAGTCATCCCTCTAGATAATTATTAAAGGCCTCAAAACTCCTGACCTCCAAGTACCTTTTCATCAGATACACAGCCCCAAACTGGTGTCCCCAGGTGTTGCAGAGAAAAATGGGCTTCACAGCCAATAAACACAAGCTGGTTTGGACCAAGCTGTGAGAGGAATCCAATCATAGATTCCAAGGGCCCTTAGAGAAACTGTGTTATGGCAACTCTCACACATCAGTGACCCCCAAGACTGACACTTCAGCTCATCTCAGCTGCCTCAGAGCTGACATGAAAGATGCACAACCCCTGAAGTTAAACAGTCTGCCACATACAGGGTTCTGCCCCCAGACAGAGGCTATCCAAACCACTTTACATATTTATACACATGTATGCATGAGCACACAGGTTTCCTATGCAAAATAAAATAATATCATTCTGTGCCAGGATTCCTGGGCAGCCTTTTCATGCGCTTGATGTAATCCACAGTTGGGCCATGCAGGCTGCAGATTAGCACGATGGATTCCTCAGCCAAATGGTAATTTACAGTAGTCATTTCCAGAAATAGGACACTGATGTAATGGTTACACAAGTCTTTGCCTGTGTTCATTAATACCTCTGGTGTTCTGGGGTGCACAGTGTGGTACTTGTGTCCAGCTATCATTCTTATCTACAGCATTTGGAGTGACAGCAAAGAAAGAATATAGGCATGCTTTGCCTTTATTGCAGAGGCACAGATGATGGGAGGACAGGGGATAACCAGATTCAATAAATAAATAAACAAATGAATCTGCGTGCTGTTGATTCCCCCACACTTATTACTGTGTGTTCTACCACAAATATTCTCTTTGATGCTTACAAGAAAGATGAGCTACAAAGGCTGCAAGAATGCTTATGCCCATTACTGTCTTAATTATAAACTTGTCTGTCTATAAACAAATGAAAAATAATTGTTGGTAGGCCCAGGCCAAACTCCTAAGGCTATAAAATAAGCATTCCATTATTGGTCATTTGTCATAAGCAGCATTTTATATTGCCCTGAATGTGAACACCTGCAACATTAACAACTCTGTCCAACATGCATTTAGAAAACAAGGTTTCTGGAAGGTGTTTTAGTCATATATATGACCTGAAATAAGCCAGAGGAAAAAAGTCATGTATAAGAGAACACAGTGATAGCCTCTGGAAAATGCTCTTTATATAAAATCCTATGACTACAGTCATGGAGAAGGGATCCTGATGACATCCCAGCTGCCTGTACTACATTGACAGAGAAATAAGGAAATACACTGGAAGAGTTTAAGTTGCCAAATGTAAGATAAGGGACACCACTGCAGAACACACACCAAAAGTGCTAAGGACAAGCAAAGGCATAAACTGTACACAGTGCAAATACTGCAGCTATTTCTCAGGTGCTAAGCAAGACAAAATACACTGTCCTACTCAGTGGTTCTTCTTACTTTCCCTGCTTACATTAACACTTATTTTTCATAGTTCAACACTTCTGTAATTTGATATATATTTTCAAAAGAATAAAGAAAACATAGTACATCCTTTCATTTATAATACTAAGCAATTTCTTTATATATACATATACACATTTATATATATTTAATTCTGCTAGTAAACTTGGGCTTATTGTTCTTTCTGCTTTGATTATTTAAACAAATATTGCACCGAAATTTTCTAACAATGCCATTGCTCCTATAGATAGGGGTCAACGCACAAACAGGATCCTCTGCCCTAGAATTATATACCTTCACACTTTGCACCATCTTCTACTTTGCAACTAAGTTGTTCTTTTTTTTTTAATCTTACCTTAAGATTCAGAAGACCTGCAGGAGTCCTGCAGACAGTGGGATGGAAAACTTCTGCTTGGTGACTTTCATCATGCATTTTGAATAATGATTCAGATGAGTAAGAGCTTTTCCAGTGTTAAAATAATTTCTGCTGTAAATTTCACACTCTTGACAGGGTGACTACATCCAGGCTGATACGCTGCAAAAATAATAAAAATAACAACTTTCACCACTCAGAAACAGGAAAGTATGCATCAACCGAAGCAGTAAATGTCTTTAAGGGTTTTATTTTCTCTGCTTTTGTAACTCTGAGGCAGGATATCAATATTAGCTGTAAGAAAAAGGCTGCCTGCACACTGCATTTAGATCTTGAACACACAAAGAGGTACATAGACCAGTGAGAGTATAGAAGTCAGAGTTTTGCAAAAACATCCATTTTTTTGAGACTGGGTCCTATGTTGGAGTTGTGGGCAGGGAAGAACAAGACATTTTTTGTGCACACATTTTAAGTTTGCAAGGGCAGTGTTTCTTAAACAATCCCCCAGACAACAATGTTGTTCTTTTTGTGTCCTCAACCCACTGCTCGATGCTTCTCTCTCTCAATCCATGGGCTTCACGATGGCCCTGCACGGAGCGGCGCTCTTTGTCGGGACACTGCACTGTGCCACCAGGAAAAGCAGCAGCTCTCCAACTGCTCCCTGCACAAGCTGTGGAGGCAGAGCAGTTCCCTGCCCTGGGAAATGGCACAGAAGCAGAGCTTTGAGCTGCCCACCGCACACATTTCAGTGCTGCGGGAAGGACCCGCACCTGCTCTGTGCCTTACACACCACACAGCCTACAAAACACCAGAGCAAACCTGAGCCGGTGAATTGTCCGGTGTAGGGCTGACATCACGGCCTCTCAAGCGTCTTGTGGAGTATTTATCACAAAGTTTTTCTGGCAGGCAGAGTAACCCTGGTACAGGCTGAGGTGGCACCTCATTTGGTAACTGCACGGGCTATAAATTTACACTGGAGACTTCCTGTGTCCTTGTGTCCAGGAAGCCGGAGATGGAATCGACATTGTAGGCTTAAATCTAAGATAAAACTCATCAGTGGCTGTGGAGTTATCGCTCTCTCTCAGCAGCCAAGGGCCTCCCCCACACAGCTCAGCTCAGCACAAGCCTGTCCTGCACCCAGTGCTCCATGAGGGACCCGTTGTGGATGTGCCAGCCTGGCCCTGAGTGAGCCACACCTCATAGAAGCAGGAATTCAAGCGGACCTGCTCACACAATGCTTGCAGACACCTCAAAGACTCCTTGAGCAGTATTTGAGCAGCTTGACAATTCCATCTTTAGTGGTTATTACAGTGCAAGTTTTACCTGTAAAAATGCCTGTCCCACACTGGTTAAATATGCAAATGACCCTGCTCCGTATCTTTAATAAAATTAAATGTATTTTTGTATTTATATTTAATAAAACATATTAAATTCTAAATGTAACTGCACCCATGTAGAATACACAAACTCACAGACTTCCATAGCAATACATAGGCTGTTGGACTCAGCAAGCAATTTCTATAGGGGCAGGGTGATTAATTTCAATCCATACTTCTAAACACGTGTCTCAGAGCATTATGTATACTTTAATTATTGTGCCAAGCAGACGAGCACATAATAGCAGCTATCATTTCAGAACTTTACAGCCATGGCTCACAATTTGAAAAAACCTCTCTCAGATGAACATTTGCTTTACAAAAGCAGCAGAATCTTGATCTTATCAATGTTGCTTTATTTCAAAATCAAATCACAATTTCATGATACTCAGTATTGTTCTTAAAGCCTTGGGTTCTGCAGTTATGCAATTACATGACACCTAACAATTTTTAAGACTAAGTATATCTCTAACCATTGTGTTTTATGCTTAAAATCTTCATCTCAGCAGGTCAGAAACCACCCGGCAAAGAAACTCTACAGCGCTTTAACCTCTTCCAGCACTTAAACTATGACATGATTTTCCAATCCAAGCTAATATTTTTCTAAATTAATACCTGAAATTAGTTACACCACACTATTAACCCAGGAATCTGCTGTGAAGGCCAAGGCCAGCCAACAGCATCAGCTCCTGGCACTGCTTCCAGCTGGTGGTCAGCAAAAATACCCACACCCCTTAAGGGGGCTGGGTGAGAGTGATACGGCTCACAGGGAGCCTCCCAGTCTGTCCTGGTGCCAGCATCCCCTGGGACAGCATGGGTCAGCCCCAGCACTGTCCCAGGAGGCTCCTGTGCCACCTCTCAGCCTGCTGAGTGTTACTGCAGTGTGGGCAGAATGAGAAGGACCCCCACGATGACCATCAGCCCTGTGAGAAGGGGCTAAGGGACCTGAGTAGGCTTTGGTGACAGCCTCTCCACACCCAAAGGGAGGCCAGGAGAAGCCAGAGCCAGCTTATTCACAGTGGGGTGTGGTGGGAGAACATGGGACAACAGACAGAATTTGAAACATGAAAGGTTCAGGTTAGAAATAATGGAAAACTTTTCTGCCATGAAGTCAGTCAAGCAGTGGAAGGGGCTGCACAGAGAGGCTGTGCAGTCTCCATGCTTGGAGGCTTTCATGACCTAACTGAACAAAACCTTGAGCCACCTGGTCTCAGCCTGGCCACGCTTTGAGCAGGAGGGTGGACTAGATGCCTCCCAAGGTCCTTCCACTCTGAAGGATGAGCCTATGACTGTGCTGCTGACAATTGCTGCCTAACTGAAATGTTGTCTGGAGCTCATCTCAAAAGATTTTATTTGCTCTGTTCATTTCTTTGAGACCTTTACTCTTGACACCCTTCAGGCCCTGGAAAAGTGTCTTATATGACACCAGTGGGATTTTTTCCCCTCTAAGAGCCAACAGTTTCAGACAATTGAAGCCCAAAGTATTTTAGCAAATACTCTACAACTCATGGGTTGGTTTTGGACTTGATTGTTCCTATAAAATGAGTAACAACACACACACACACACACAGAGCATTTAACACAGAGCACACACTACAAAGGAGTGAAATACCTGTAAAAAAAATTTTTACTCATCATGAACAAAATTGAATTTAGTTTAGGATATTTTCCCCTTATCTTTTAAAACATACAACCCCATATCTCACCTCGACATATCCTTTCTCCCTGGGGTCAAAACAGCCACTGTAACTGTTGGTATAAATGTATTTCCATTACTTTCCTCCTGCATATGTTCTATATTTTCAGCTTCCAAAGCATAGTGCAGAGATCAGGAAGAGCCCTATGGCAGCTTCCACGCAGAACAGAGACCCGGAGCCCACTGGCAGCCTGGTCCATGAAGCAGATTTCCACACATGGACCTGTTCTTATGGCTACTGGAATGCAGAGCATGACACCACCAGTACAACCATTCACTAGGGAACTAGGAAGCAGCAGTGTTGAGCTACCTAGAACCCAAATTACCTGACATTTAAAAATGCTCCTTAGGCTCTTATATGAGGTCCTGGGGACATTTTGGCACATAGACTTTACTGCTCAAGTCTAAAAAGAGGACAGAGGGAGCTCACTGAAAAGTAGTACAAAATACACAGCTATAGCAGGTGACCCCAAAGCAACTCTCACACACAGCAAAGACCTACCATACCCATATTAGAAGACCATTTTCCTAAAGCAACTGCTTTAGTTCCTGGAATGCTTCTGCTTGATTTCTTTGTCTTGTCCAGCTGGGCCCTAACTCCATTTTGTCAATGTGTACAATTTCCCCTTAGAAAATATCAAATGGACAAATCAGGTTCCAACCTCTGGAACCAAGATACTGCTGAGCTCCATAAGCTATTAAGGGGTTTCAAATTATGGCAAACAAATCCCTCAAGGCTCACTTAGAAAAAAATATAAAAACACAGGTCTAAGCTTGCCAGACTGTCTGCCTCTCACATTCACAGAAACCCGCCTCGGAAGAAAAAAAAATCTTTATTATGTATGAGGTACAGACCATCTGCGATGGGCTTTGAGAGCCAACTTAAAAGTGGGGGGGAGGAGAGTGTTCCCAACTGCATTCACAGTCAGTGAAGAGCCTGAGACTCAGCAGCTGTCTGTGAGCAGGGAAGAGGTGGTGGGTCAGGATGAATGAGGCTGCAGAAGACCAGCCAAGGTCAAGGATGCAAAGGCACAGTGGTACAGACAAACTGTGTGCAGAGGCATATGGAGAACAGCAGCAAGAACCAAGAAAACTTCGTGGAGACAGTAAGATCATCCCATAAACAAGGTATTCTAGGAGTGCTGCTTCCCTGTCACTGCAGAAAAGTAAGGGATGATAATATTATTCCTGTGGTTGTAATACAGACCACTGAATGCCTCATGACATGGGAAGTAAGAATAGCAACAGCAGTAAACTGGTAGCAGCAAAGAATATGGGATGGCTTTCTTTTTCACCCTTTCTTTTAGAGAATTATACGCCTCTTTCAATATCAGTCTTCAAAATTTTCATAGCTCTTTTGACACCTTTTTTCAGTACTCCACTACACATATCTGTATTAGCCATTTACTGTTATGCATACCATACAGCTCAATAATGTTTCATTTCTGAAAAGGAAAAAATTACTTTGTTTTTTAATTTTAACCACCGAAACTAGAATTAGATTTAAGCCTCCCCACCCAAAAAACCCCAAATCCCATGAGAACATTTTCTAACTAAACCCATGAGAACATTTTCTAACATCTAGCAGATTGCTATGCCTTTGTGTGTTTGCAACTCAACAAACAGGATAGCTCCTTTGGCTGTAAATGAACTGTGACCAGGTAAATATGAGTAAACTCTTACAAGTGACTGTTGCTGATTCTGTCAGGAAGCAAATCCATTTACATCTTTGCTCAAGCCAAAATCATCACAAGTAATTGTACCCTTACATAATTTTTTCCTGGCTTTTTAAACACTACAAATTAAACCCTGCATTCACTGATACCCCTGGCTAAAACTCACTCATGCCTGTGGGGCCAGGTTGTCACCTGGAATGTGAGTATGGGCTGTTCCAGTCAATACTTACAAGTGGTGGAAGGGGCACGAGGTGAATCTTGCCATCACACACCAAAGTCCCTTTTCCCAGTGGTCTGCTCCACCTGGCTGCTGAAGATGAGGGCTCTCCACGCTGGATCCTGGGGCTCAGACCTTGGGCGTGCTGCAGCAGCTCCGCAGTGAGCAAGGCCCTTCCAAGGGCCAGAGCTGGACCTGTGGGTTTGCAATGAGGCAGCTCAGGTGCAGGTTCTGCAGAGGAAGCACTAATCCCCAGGGAAGGGTGGGGTGGGGAGTTTGGGGCAGTAGCAACTCAAAGCAGCTACCAGGAGGCTTGCCACAGATTGTCTGCCAGCGCCTCAGCCCTGCTCCTGCACAGAGCCCGTGCACCCCAAGGCCTCCAGCGACATCCATGCCTGCACAGGAGGCTGAGGCCTGGTTAAAGCAGGCACCTTCCAAACGGGCACGAGGGCATCACTTTCACTTTGCTCAAGCACTATAAAGACCGGGAGAAACAGTGCAGGAGTGCTGTGCTTACATTTGCTCATTTATTTAAAATAAGGTCAATTTTGCATATCTGTGCCAGTATCTGTTGCAAATTTACCGGCTGTACCTCTGCACCTCCGCCTCGGTCTGCATACACTAGGCATCAATTGCAACAAGCCCTTGCCATGAGAATGCCTTTTCACCCACCTATCTAGGAATACGGTTATGCCTAAGCAGGGAATTTTAAGTTGTTTCCCAGACTGTTCCTGAATCCAACTGCAACCTGTTTATTTTGACCTCAGTTCTTAGAAACTGTTGATGCCACGGTAGAAATATGCTGTGTGTTCCAACAGGCAACAAACAGTCCTAATGAGAGCACACTCCATCTGTGCTGCCAGCGCACACAGCCTCAGCCTATAGCCGGGATACGCTGGAGCTGAGCGTGCAGGGACGAGCTCGTGCTGCAATGGACATCCTGGTAGGGCAGAGCTCCCCGAAACAGGCCTCTGGAAGAGTCCCGAGGCAACCTGGGTAGGCACCAGCAGCACTTCAGTTCTCCCCTCCCCATTTTGAGTTTGCAGAGTACAAGCTTTTAGGGTTTTTAAACATTTCAAAACTACAGAGTAAAGAAAGCTGACTTAAAAACTGCCCAGTGCTCTCAAAAAGTAGGAGTTAAAGCATGCAGAACATATGGCACTATTTACAGCCCACTTGCACACTGAATTCAAGGGAAGTTTCCATCAACCTCGTACTCTGCAAAGGTACATTACAGAAAAATGCATGAGGGGATCCTTTAATTTCTCTTGCATCTTCCCTTATAAGATGCAGCTGGGGAGCAACACCCACTGGTATTGGTAGCATGAAATGGCGATTCTTTCGTGTTACTGAGGTCTGGTACAAATTACCATGGATTTAGAGGCACTATATAAAAGACAGTGCTGATTTGTTTCTAAATTTGTATCTTGATTAAACTGTCAGGCTATAGCACAAATGCAGAGCTCACCTGACTTTAAAATCCTACAATAATAAATTATCCAAGAAGTGCAGTACAATTTGAAAATGCTTATAAATGGATCAATATTATGCTTTATGTTTCGATTTTACATCTTGGTCATGCCAAATCAAATGGAATAGAAGCAGCACTTTATATTCAAACTGTAAACTCAGTGTGTTCTAAATAAAACTGTACATGAGGAGAGACTGTGAAGCAGGATTTTAAAAATCACCAAGCTGGCCAACAGAATAACTGCATTATTATTTTCAGAATTATTTTTAACTGTGTTTTGGTAGACAAAAAAAACAAACATAAAGGGCCAAAACTCCTATTCTGAGGAACACGGATGCAAACTTGCATAGCTCAGATCAGTGTTTTTCAGCATTTACCCCTGTAAATAGAGCAGAATTTGGTCTTATCTGTTAAAGAGAAGTCATTTACTCTGGAATAGCTTCAATGATACTGAATGTATTTTAACTATCTGGAATTTCAACATTTAGGATTAGTGCTGTAAACACACAGGCACTGCAGTCTAAGGAAAGAAAACGTCAACATAAATATGGTGCAGCAAAAGTAAGATCAGCCATGCAGAACTTCCAAAAAGTAGCTTACAAAATAAACTATTATTAAAGTTACTGTTATTGAACTACGGCTGTTAGAACTTTCACAGGTATTGAACCATTCTGCATAATGCAAATATTATACAACAGAATAGATCAGTTTTCCATCATGATTACAAGCCATTGCTGTTCCTAAAGCTTCTGCTTTTTTAACTGAAGTTCTTGTATGTTTGAACACAATTTTTCTACTTGCCTAAAAAAAATTTTTCTCATTTTTCATCGTATCCATGTAAGAAAAGAGGTACTCTAAATTAATTAATCAACACAACCCCCTTCCAGAGAGGGAGTATATGATAAAAGTATTACATAGTGAAGTTCAGGCGTATTTTTATACTCTCAAAGGAGGGTAATTGATCCTCCCCTCTCCCTAGTTTCAAATGTGGAACTTGGCTGCTATGGGTTCTTTCCCACACAAATCAAGCTCTAGCTCTTTTGAATTGAAACAATATGGGATGATTATTGTGGGAAATTTTTTACTGTTACTGTAATTTAAAACTTTCTGTACCCAATTTTGCATTTTCTATAAATCAAAAACCCATTTCACTTAGGGCTACAATTAAACAGAGGAAATCAAAGACTAACTTCTAAGCAAGTCGTGCTATTAATCATAGGACGAACTAGTAGTACAACTACTTTTACTGCAGTTCCTTTCTGCCTGAGAACTACATTTTCATCTGAAGCTCGAGCTCTTTGGAGGAGACTGTGCCACAGATGAGACAAATTAAACAAGGTACAGCGAACAGAAGAGCACCATGTGCTGTTGAAGATGAGGCTGCCCAGCAGCCCAGCACCAGCACAGGGCTGCTGCAGAGACAACTGCTTGGGGTCTGACACTGCCATCCCAGCAGCTACTGAGCTTCTTCCTTCACCAGGAGCAGCCACGGAGTCACGTCTGTTGCTTTACATATCTGAACTGAAATCAGCATCTTTCTCCTTTAGAAAGAAAAATTTACAGAAGCAGTGGATTTCAACACCAAAGTTCATACTGGAAACAGAACACACAAATGCAAAATTAAAATCGGAGTGCAAAATGAAACCGTATGGAATACGGAAATGCAGGTCTTCTGTTTTTTCAAATTGGAAATCAAATGATGTATTTTTATTTTCTAAAAAGAAAAAAATGCATATTGATTGCTAGACAAAATAAAACATGAATTCTCAAATCGACAGAAACATGTTTCACCCAGCTGTCTTTATTTTTTTCTCTGTCTTTATTTCTCAAAGAAAGATTTTTATGTCATTTCTTTTTTTCATATATTTTAGGGAGAGGTTTAATGTCTCACGATGTTAGTCTTTGCAAAACTCCTACAGAGGTACAAGTCATACGAATCATCACATTATTTGCAGCAGTACATCTACAATAAGAATAAATGATACTAGTAACTTATTCATAAAGTATATACTCTAAACAAAAACTGGCTTCCAGTTAAATAGTCTGCAATGTGTATATTCCATGCTAAAGAGGAGCCGTTAACTGATTGCAAAGTGAAATTCAAATGTATCTTGTAAAAAATTCCACTTTTTAAAATCAGACACAAAGAAAACAGCTGTGAGGAGTTTGAGGAGTTATTGCAAAGGCTTCTTACACAAACAAAACAAAATCTTCCCAACACTGACTTACTACTCTAATAATGTGATTCAACAAAACTTAAATGGAAATGGTTTCACCTCTGAGCAGAACTAGATTTCAAAAGTAAACGACTTACTGAGGCTATAGATTGAAACATTGTTTTACCATTGATTTTCTTCCTAACTAAGATCTCTTATGTACTTGCAACGCTCATTATCTCTGACAATGAACTCCTGGAGCAATCCACACATCTGTTTCTCAAAAAGTGCACTGAAACCATGTCAGTCTGGCACCAGGAGCTCCCAGGCCTTTGCTTCAGGCTGCTGAAACCTGCTCACCCTTTTAAGCACACCTTTCACCAAGGACAACAGGGAGCTACTTTTGCCCTCCTCTGATCTGGCTGTCAGTCAAAGACAGGCACCGACCACACAGGAGGTGCAAAAGCAAAACAATGCCTGCAAACACAGCTTTGCCTACCAGGAATGTTGGAAAGACTAGATGTCAACTGACCTGAAGCGTAAAGAAAGAAAGAGTGGGGAAAACCCAAAAAATCAAAGACAGAAGTTTAGAAATCTTGTGCAAAGAGCATGAAAAACACCCAGAGCACTCACTTCACGCAGACAGCTACAAACCCTGCCCAACTCCACAGTCCAGACTGGAACATCTACACCTTCTCTTTTTCTGCTTGGGTTTATCACATAGATTTCTTCCATTTGATCTAAACTGATACTGCAAACGAGGGAGGGGAGCTCCTGCCCCAGCCAACTTACACCCTCTGGTGCTCAGGACATCCCCATGCAGCTGGGCCTGGAAGTGTGAATTAGAGTTCAGAACCACCACCAGTTCACAGCCACGTGGAGACACCAAAATAAAAACCAGCACCACAACTTAGGGGCCCAGCAGAACTCACCCGAAGATTTTCAAAGTCAGTAATAATCAGATCATAAAGCTGACAAATTGGGCAGAGGAATACTAGGAAACATTTCGGAGAAGTCTGGCTGCAGGACTCCTGTATTCCTACCTTTGGTTCAAAGCACTGGTTTGCCACTCAGCACTAACAAGCTGCAGGTGAGGGGAGAGGAGATGCAGTGGAGAGAGGACACAGAGAGTCCCAGTCTGGGACTACATGTGGGTGCACAGGTCAGTCCTATGCATAAACACCTGCAGGATTTGATTTTCACAGGCACATTTATTAAAAATGCAGGTGAAAACTAAACCCAAACAGCTTTTCCAGTGTTTCTGAAACACCCTGGCCTGCTGGAGCCGTCCACACGGTGGAACCAGTGTGGCTCCATGTGCTCAGCTGCTCCTTGTTGAGCACCCCGTGTGTGTCTGGGGCACTCCAGGGTGGCCATGCCTTGGGGAATGGACACCCTGAGTGACCTGGACATCTGCTGCTCCAGCCACTGCAGTGCCACAGTGCCAGTGTGGGCAAACCTGCCTCCTGGCTCCCAGAAACCAAGCTCCTAGTGCAGAGGAGAGGCTGCTGCAAAAAGAAAAATCCTAAACTCAATTACATTTAGGCAAGCAGCAGGATAAAAAGAATGGAATTGTCAGAGAGAAAAAAAAAAAAAAAAAAAAAAGAGCCAGCAAACAAAACATGTAAAATATGCTTGTGTCTTTATTTTTAAAAGTTGCCTCCCAGCTTTCTGTTATGTCGGGAACACATAAAATGTTATGATCTGTAAGTTTTAGTTTTCATGGTCATTGTTTAATATTCTGTAAAGGTTCAGGGTGGTTGTTTAGTTTTTTGGATTTTTTTAAGCAATGATCTAACTAACCTCCCCATATAATCTTAAGATGCTATCAGCATACTGGATTTTAATCACTTGCACAGCAGAATTCTAAACTGGAAGGACAAGCGACCAGGCATCTGATTTCACAGCATCTTTCTCCCAAGCTGTTCTGATCAGACTTGGACTTGGGGTATATTGATGTAGATGCTGAGTGGGTTAGCCTCTCCTATTATTTATCAATGCATAAAACAGAGTGATTAATTTACAAGATAGTGGTGATGAAAGAAACCTCATGGCAAGAAATACATAACATTTCCACTTTGGTAAGGAATACTACCAAATTTTGGGAGGCAAGGCCTCCCAAAGCTATGAGAAAGCCTCCATTCAAAGTCAGTCAAGGCCTAGAACAGCAGCTACATCCCACATCTAGACAACAAGATGCCCCTTGTGCAAGACAGCACTGGACCCCTCAAATTCTGCAGGCTCTGCATTCTGAGCAACTCTCCCTGCCCAGATCAGTGTTCTGTGCTGTGCATTTGCTGTACGTGGTTTATTCAGACATCAGCTGTTTCTTGCAGCAGAAATCTCATGGGCAACACCAGGTTTATCTCCAACTTACAAGAGGAGGTGCTGAGGCATGGAAGGAGAAGGAAACTTGAAGGGGCTCTTACTCTTACACCCAAGGCTGAGTGAAAGAGAATCTCCCAACTTCTCACTCACTTTTCCAGACAAGGGCACCACAATTCCCACACCCATTTCATTAAGGCTAATTTCTGGTCTATAGCATGTCTTCTGGACTATAGCATATTTTAGAAATCAAAGGATATAAGAAAAGATAGAAGAATGACTAAATAAACTCTTTGATCAAAATAATCTGCAGTCCCAGAAGTGTTAACTCCAGTGATTATGATGGCACAATACAAACTATTCTCTGTACCTATTATTTCTTCCAATAACTTCTACAGTAGTAGCTTACAGTACACGACAGAAAAAAGCTGGGAGCTGTCACAAGTGATCTGAGTGGGGCTTAAATTTTATGTAGGCCTTGAACTAGCCATCAGCACAAAAGTAAAATTCACTCTGTGAAGAGTGGCTTTATTTTTTTTAACTGCCATTAGAAGCTATACCCCCCAACAGCCACTGGTCACATGTGGAAACCTTTTTGTCCTAAGTGCTCTATAGAAATGTTCATACAGAGCTGGGACAGAGGCTGCAAGTGCACTGGCAAAGTGATTTTTCAGCTTGATCTCTTGGTGTTAATTGAATTTTAAGACTTTTCTATTTGTTCTTCCACTACTTGCAACCTTAAAACTAATACACACAGTTAAGGCGTAGGCCTAGTTTTTAACAGATTAATGTTCAGGAGAGCTAGTTAGCACTTCCTGCTGAACCTTCAAGTGCTCATCCATTTAATGTTTTAGGTTAGATTAACAGACTGCTAACAAGAAAAGTTACAAAATTCAGGAACTGGATACAGGTGCACTCACCCAGCTTTCCCAGGTGAAATCCAACCCACCAGGCCTGTGTGGACTCTTTGGTGTATTCAGTTCAGCAGGCATCGAAAGTTAAAAGGCTTGCATCAATTATTTCAACAATAATGGAATTTCCAGCCCAGAACCTTATATGGGTGCAAACCAGCCATATCCAACTGACACTGTAAATAAATCTATTTTGGGAAAAGAATTATGGTCATACTTTAAGTTCCTTCCAACTTGATAAAACCAACTGAAAGATGTGGCCCGCGGTGTCACCGACCAAAGGGAACTGCACCAGCAAGGACACATGGATAAATGTATGGTACCTTCCACAAACATGAAGGTCACCTTAGAAAATGACAATTTTTCTATGTTCACTCCTGACTTCTACTCTGGCCTGCTCCTTACAACAGCTACAACCACCTTCCAGTTGGCTTTCCTGTCCCAATTCAGCCCTCTCCTGGAGGTTCCAGGCCACCTTGTTCCCAGCTGGCTGTACCTGAAGCCATGTGCTATTCCTTAATAGATTTTAATTAATTAATTAATTAGAAAGCCTTAATCTTCACTTAGGCAACACTGTTAGAGTTTTGATTCCTGAAAGCATAATGCAAGCACCAGATAGGTATCATTTTTATGTTGTTAAATACCACCCCCAAAACCATTTTGTGTTATAGAGAAGTAATCAGTACTCTAAGTAAAGCGATAAATAGCATCTTAAATGTACACATGTGATTATACATGCAACTTCACTTTTATTTACACCAAACAGGAGTGCACTCCTACAAAAAAAATACTCAGATCTCGTATGTGAGATATATACATAGTAGAGTAGGTTATACTTTAAATGAAATAATTTTGTAGAGACATTCAAAGGTACCAATAAGACAGTAGAAATAATTGTTTTAGTATAATTTAAAATGTAAATGTCATGTAATATGTAATTTAAATGTAAATCTGCACCTTAAACCTTCAATCCATCAATGTAAATCTCCATTTAAGAAACAAAATTTCCATGTGATCATGTTAATTCCTCCTTCTATAATAATTATAGAATGAGAAACACATAACCTTCAATTAAAAGCTAGTAACTAGCTATCTTCAAAACAGATCGAGTTGAAAAACTGTTTTTATAAAATGGTTACTAATAAAAATAAATTTTAAAATGTTCATTATTTATTCACATAATAAGTAAGCAATCAAAAAAACCCCTATATGTCACACTGTATAAAAACCAAAACTAAACCTCATGATGAACCCCTGCAGCAAAATTATATATGTCCTTTGGGCCTGTAACAAAGTTTCCACCCACTTTGAGATGTGACCAATTCCTTCCGTGCACCCTGTAATTCATAAATGCGTGCTGGAATAGAAAGAATACTGATGTTGTGTCCCTTAACAGCAGAAAGCAGGACTCTGACACTCCTTGGGTTAAATTGGATAAAGCAAGAAGGTACAAAACCTCACTGCCCAAGTCCGAAGGTTGTGCAGAACGCAGCATTCTTTAAATGTACTTTAAGAGTCATTCGAGTTCAGGCTTCCTGCATCAGGTTTTTAAATTAGTGTTAGTTGGGTTTGAGAGTACAATCCAAAACCCTCTGATATCTGTGGGAGACTTTCCACTGACTCAGGACTGGATATACTATTTTGTTTCCTATAGACAAATTAGACAATACATTTTATCTGCCAAAGGTAACAAAACTATCATGAAAACTCTCCTTTCTTAAAAAAAAAAAAACAAAACTGCAACCAGAGAGAAGAACAAATATATATATATAAAAAAAGAAGAAAATAAAGAATGATTTATCAAAGAGGAGAATCTTTTGAAAATGATACTTGCTGTATATACAAAAGTAGAAGTAAATATACCAGAGCTCTTTGTGTTTGGGTAGCAAAACAAATACAGCGATCAAAATCTCTTGGATGCAACAAAACAGCCTTCCTAGCCTTTTGCAGACTGCATTCCAATAAAAGGCAAGAGCAGCTCTGAAAAGATTGCCAATGCATTTAGAAGTCCATGTCAAAGCTTCGTGTCCACCAACACAGAATTGTCTGAACTGAAACCACTGTCCATCTCAGACACTGTCAATATTTGTAGCTGCTTTATGATTATTACAACCTGCAGATGAAAATGCAAATGAACTCTCCCACAGAACAACCCCTCCTTGGTCACCTATGCTACTGCGATTCCATGAGACCAGTTACTGCGAGCAATGCTTCAGAAATAATAATGTAACTTGTGTCAAAAAACCAGTATTTGGTGATCACCTTTACAGGCCCCTCGAACTGACTCCTCTCTCTGAGGAATTAAGTCCAGTGTGAAGCACCTTGGCCTAGCAGGGCTGTGAAAAACAAAAACGCTCTGCTCTGGCATATTTCTCTAAGCTACTCAGTTCTGCAGCCTGTCCCCCAGCATTAAAATAAATAGACTCGACGTGCTGCTCCTAGTTTTCTAGCTCCTGAGATCAACTGTTTGCAGGGTACTTTCCTACTTTCGAAACTACATAAAGTGAAAAAAAAAAAAAATTAGGGAAAAGTAAGGAAAACAAGTCCAGTTTAAATAGTGCTATTTTTTCTAATTTGGCACTCCAAAAATATTTGCCTCTGTAGTTATAAAACCATGTGAACTCTTTTATTATTGAAATGATAACTGCCTTCTCCTCTGGAAATGTCTGCTTACATTGACAAAAGAACTTCAGGAACTGAATGAATGCCACAGCAAACGTATCTGTGTGGATGCATCTGAATAAATGGGCAACATACTAAGTATCCCACAGATTTAAAGTGTGACAAAATACCAGTCAGCAATTCAAATGCAATCAATCAAGGGCTGTAGAAAATGATGACTTAATTAATATTTGATAAAGGTATATTGGTTATTATAATAATAAATTCATTTTTCCTTAGCTCCTCTTCCTTCCCCTTTGCAAAATGTTCAATCGGTATGCAAAGCAATTTACTTTTCTATTTGTGCTTTAACAAGTTTGAAAAGAGCAAATCACTTTGAAACTCCACAGAGATTGGACAGGAGCTAAATGTTTTCCTTGGCAGATAACAGGATACGACGGTTGAGGTTAATTTAAATTTACGTGTGTAAAAATAAATAGGCAGTACATTGCCATCTCAAATCTATAGACTCCTTCCAAGAAGGCTGCCCTAATTTAAATAAAGAATGCATAAGGTAATGCATCAGCTACATACCAAATATTGACCCAGCATTGCCTCTATTTTATTCATAGAACACTCATTTGGAGCACCAGTGAGATAAAGCTCTTTGGAGCACCACTGTGCCCACACCCCCCCCTTTTTTTTTTTTAAAGCAAAACAACAAAATGTGATTCATGCTTAGATGTGTATTTTGGAGCATCATGCCTAGACAATTTTTATAAGAGTTTTAAAAAGTTTTGTGGAAGACCCTGAAAACCACTGTAGCAGTCAGATCTTTATTTGAAACTATTATGTATATAGTCTTAATCCAAATCCCATTTGAAGTCGGTGGAAAAACCCCCGTCGCCTTCAGAGGCCTTTGGATCAGGTCCTTTGTTTCCAGAGGTACAGAACAGCAAATTTCAAATGTATGCAAGAACAAGGAGTATACAACTACTAAATAAATGGTAACACTAATCTGTGAAAAAAGACAGTTTTTATAAAGGGCAACTCAAAATTATGAGATCTCACATTTGATGGTATATATTTTTAAAAGTCAGGCTGCAAATGGCCTGATCCTGGGCATTTTACATATCCCTCTACAAATGAAGGCATCTTGAACAGAATTACGTTCTACTTTGGAGATCCTAAGTCAAATTTAAATGAGACCTTTCTAGAACTGGAGATTTAAAATATCCTCTGTGAGTGCAGAGGAATACCTGTGGACAGATATCTGCACCATTCCTAAGAGAATCACACGCTGGTTTGCTCTCTAGTGAGAAGTTACAGGCTAGATTTATTAGTGATTCCACAAACGTGCACACAGACTATGTTAGCAAATATCTGGTGGAGGGGGATTGCTCCAAAGCCCATCAAACTCAGCTCAGTAGAATTCAATGTACTGTGGCTCAGGTATGGAGTCAGATACACAAACAAGTACAGATCTGCACAGCCCAGTATAGTTAAAGGCAGATAAACTCAGGACTTGCAGAAGTGCATGTGCACTTCCAAACCTCTCCTCGTCCATTTTCTATCTACTGGGATCACTGCTGGGGTATGTCTATTGTGCTGGCTACAGGGATTCCAACTTTTTGTCTTCTGGCTGCAAACGTGAGTCTAGCTAGCTGCACGCACACGGAATAAATGAACACTTATCTCTGCGACAATCAAACGCACTGGGCGAGCACACGCTGCACGAACACGCATGCGGCTATGAAGAAACACGCTCCACAGCGTGTCTTATTTGAGAAACAAAAGACATGCAACCGTATTTTTAAATCATTTTTCCCCTCTTCTCAGGCAGGTACGGGCACTATAAATCAGCATTAGAACTGTGGCAGTGTGGCTTTGTTGTGCATCTCAGACCTGCACAAGCACCACGACTGTGGGGGGAGGAGGGAGGGCTGATTACCGGCACCTGCTTCAAGCTGCGAGCGACTGATGCAGTTAGCAGGAAAAATGCCTAATTAGAGTGCATTTCCATTTTCCTGAGGGAAGGTGTCACGATCACAGGCCTGCCCCTGCCCTGAGCACCCATGTGCATGACAGACTCTGAGCGCCAAGGCCCTGCCAAGGTTTATGGAACATGTGGCACACGGACGGAGGCCAAGTGCAGCACAGAACCCACTCTGCTCGCAGGGGAGCTGATGAAGTGCTGAGTGGATGTGAATTACATCCTTCTCTCTCAAAAAAAAATTCTAAAAAAAAAAAGAAAAAAAGAAAAAAAAAAAAAAAATTCTGGTTTTTTCCCCCCAAGAAAACTGGATGAAACAAGGCATTCCTTACACTCCTTTTATTTCTCCTTAGCTGCTACAAAATGCTCATGAATACTTGGCAGGTACTATGTGAAGACCCATAGAGCCACACAAAATACAATCCAGCTTCTCAGTCCTACTCACGTTATATATTCAACAAAGACGAGAACCTTGGACTGCACCCCCATCTCAAAGAGCTAACTCCCGCCCCATTCTCTTTCCCTTTCTCCTCTCCACCTCCTCCTGCCTTTTCCCTCTCCTTTACCCACAATAAAATCCCTCTTACCCTGATCCAAACCTGGCACCATTCATCCAGACAAAATTCCAATTAATTTTAAAAAGTTTAGCCAGACAGCCCACTGCTGTCTCTGGCAGTAAGGATCCCACCCTAGCCCACCTGCCTGCAGATCCTGCTCCTGTGGGATCAGTGCCGTGCCACGCACGGAGCACAGCTCTGCCCAGCACCCCGCATCCCTCCCAGGCCTTGAACACACGGACCTTGCCCTCGTGTTCCTCTCGCTCTCCACACTAGTAGGTAAAAGCCAGATTTTCACCCAAGATAGGTGTGAGTTTAGGAAGAGACAGTTCATTTATCAGCAACTCCTTAAATTTCCTTTTGGAGGACAAAATTCCATTTCGAGGATTGTGATGAGGGAGAAACACTCATTCTGCCACTAACTCGGTCTATCAGATTATTTTCACCGTGTTTCACTCAATTATTAGCTGTAAATATGCAAAACTTCATAATTATTATCTGAAAATATGCCAAACTTCATCCTAGCCAGCTATAAAAAAAATCTTTTAATTAAGCAAAGTATTGTCTATGCTTTTCATTTTTCATTCCGTGCATCAAACATTTTGTATGAGAATCTTGGCACTCCAACACAAAACACTTTCAAAATGTAAATGCTTCAGCTCACATGCATAATTTCTGAAGACATTCATCTGAGGGGCTGAATAGTTCCATCAGCAGTTATATTTCAAGTTACAGACTAAAAATAATTTTAAATTTAAACCCTGGAAATTGCCAATCTAATGAACAGATTTGAATCCCTCTTCAATTAACATGCACGTGGTCTTTATACATGGCTATGTTAATTTTCAGCATACTTATAGAAACCCTCACTGCAAAATAAATCAGGCAACTCTGCTTCTTTTACTTTCAGAGGTCATTTCTAGCAAGCCACAACAAAATAATGAACTAATATGTGAGAAACAATTTTATATTCCTTTAAGCTGGTCCTCTTCAACAAACAGTCCCCAAATATTACAACTTAAGGATAAAAAAAAAAAAATCTTCTTTAGACAAATAGCATCATTAGGAGCAATATTGCTGAGTACTCGGAAATTTCTCAGTGAGGAGTGTTCAGCAGTTTGTGATTTTATAATAACGACTACAAGTTAAAACCCTCAACTAATATTTTATTTGCATTGTACCATGTACCTGCTACAGGCCTCTAAAAACTACTTTGAAGAAATTAATTTTAGCTATCACCAAGCCATATGCTCCTAAATTCCTTAATCAACACAGCTCACTAAAACATTCTCTAGTTACTTTGAGCATGATCAGCCAATAAATACTGCTTTACTACTTACAGTTATGAGTTGTATTTCAGTTTATGTTGCCATAAAACACTTCTAATGCAATGCCAATACGGAGACGATTTTGATACAATGCTGTCAATGGCCTGAATTTAAAATTATTTTTATAAAGTCACTAGGTATTTGTAAATTTTTTTGGGGGGGGAGGTTTGGTGGGTTTTTTTGTTGTTGTTTTCCCTTTTT
>VZTR01026394.1:401824-425473 GCA_013400775.1 Chaetops frenatus
TCCTTTTTTATTTTTTTTTTTTTTTTGTGGAGAAAACACTCAAACTTCTTTGTATTTGGTCTGTTATTTACTTAAATCCTAGGCATAAAAAAAATCAACAGGAAAAGATTAAAATCTGTCACACAAGTCTCCCACTTTTTCCAGTGCAGAAAAAGCATTTTGGTTTAGAAATCTGTATGAAAGGACTAGTTTCCTCATAAAGTGTCCTAAAAATATATTTGTTTTCAGATACTTCTATTTCCACATAGATTAGTCTATATAAAGAATTGAAAAATACCTATTATCTTAAGCCTGGCAATTTCACAGTAGTAATAAATCTTAAGTGTTTAACCGTCTGTCAAATTGCGCCTAACTCAGTACATCTCTATCCATATGCTACTTTGGTCTATAAATGGCATTACTCTAATATTTAAGTATTCTACTTAAAATAAATTCCTTCATTAACACTCGAAGAGAAAGAGAGTGGGAGTGTGCGGGAGCATGTGCCAGTGTGCACATGTAAAAGATAAAAAGAAAATACACTTTTGGAGCTTATGGACCTTTAAAGGCCTTGGAAAAATAGTATTTTTAAAATATATTATAAAGATGGTATTTAGAAACTAATCTTGAACAATTCCAGGTATTAAAAAATTTAAACATGAATGCTAAAAATATTTATGTTCAAATTCACATTGCTAAGAAAATCAGGAAACGTAATTGTGATGAGATATAATGACTGAAGAGCATCAGATAGTTACCTGCAAAGCCAGGAGTTGAGCAACGCCACCAGGTCCCTTCTCTCGGATGTGTCCCTACCAATAAACCCCATGCACTGGTTGGTGGCTACGTTACAGCTGCTCTGCACAGAGATGCTTAATAATGCTTCTCACTAACTGAAATATTAAATAAATGTAAAAAACTTGCACCGCCCAACTTTGTTTCTTCTCTTAAGCTCCCTTCTATTTATATTTTTTAGAAGGGAAGGGGGAAGCGCCATTCAGGAAAGCAGCTATATTGTGCTCAATGAAGGCAGGACTGGCACAAGTCCTAGAACATTTGCATTCAGAAATAAAAGCTGTGATCGACCTTTGTCTGCTAAGAAAATGAAGCTTGCTGGTTTTAAACAGGCTAGCGAAGGGAGGGGCAGACTCGATAGAGAGGGAGAAGAGAACCTAAAAAACAGCAACAATAGCAAATATTAGTCTATCACATCCTTAATAGGCAGCAAAGCGATCCTCCCGAACGAGCCTGGACCTCGCCGGGCTGATAACGCACTCCTGGTTAATCATAAATTATCAGGCAGACGCGAGCCAATGTGCCGATCCCCACGTAGTTCCCGAAACTTGATTTTCCCACTTGGCATCCCCTGCGCTCCGGCGGGAGCAGCTTACCCTGGCAGGGCGGGACGGCGGCCCGGGAGCCGCCGATGGATGCGGCGCTGGGTGTTCCCCTCGCAGCTCCGCAGTCCCCGGGAAGGCGGGCGGGAGCTCCGGGCGAGGCGGCGCATCTGCGCGGCCCCCGCCGGCAACAATGGGCGGCTGCGAGAGGTGGCAGGGACGGCGGCGAAGGGAAGGGAGCAGAGCAGGCAGAAGGGAAGGGAGAAGCGAGGGGAGGGAGCGAGGGAGGGGAGCGAGGGGGGAGAGACGGAGGGAAAGAGGAGGGGAGGGGGAAAAAAGAGAAGCGTGTTAAGCTTGTCTGGTAGTTAACAAGTCTTGAATGAAGAATGTTAGCAAACAGACAAACAGCATGTCTGATGCATGCTAATAGTCCTGGCTTCACCACTGACAATATGAATAATTCAGTAGAAAGGAGGGAAAAGAAGAAGCGGGGGGGAGAAAAAAAAAAAAAAAAAAAAAGCCTCCTCCCCTCACCCTCCCAAACGTCTGCAGAGGAGACGGGAATAAAAAGTGTGCCGCAACTTTCTCCTTCCCACCCATCGCACAGAAAATATTCAGCAAAAAGGCCGGTCAGGCAAGCACCAGCCCTTTCGCCAGCCCTGCCTCTCGGAGATTTTCGATTCCTATTTTTGTTGCCTATTAATTTCCCCCCCACACCCCCCCTCCCTCTTTACCGCCTATTTTACTTCTTTTGTCTGGGAGCTGGCACCTGTCCCAGAGACGGCATTTTACTGCACATCCCCTTTTCCCTCCTCAGCAGAGAAAAGGGGGGGGAGGTCTGCAAGGACGAAGCAGCCTGTGCACCCCCTGCCCGCCCCCTCAAACACCCCCCCATATTTCCTGTTCAGCCATGGTCCAATTACAAGGGGTTTGGAGGGATATCACACGCCCTATTTCACATGGCGCAGATACCTACAGCCATTAAAAATATACTTCTATGAAAGAGAAAGAGAAAGGCAGAGAAAGCGAGAGGTTCATTCCCTGAGCAGCACTGTGCACTGGGACTCCGGGGAGGAAAATCACCAGCAAAAGCCCTCATCCTCAGAGCACACAAACCTGCAAAGCCCAAGTCATTGCTCAGGCAAAGGAATCCATTTCCTTAACGGAGGGAAAAGGGAGTGAGGGAAAGGGATGAGCGGAGGGACCAGCCCTCGGCGCTTTGCCCTCTGCATTGGGATGTACAGCGCAGGAGAGGCGAGAACCAACCCCGCTCGGGAACGCTGGGAGAGCAGAGGAGGGCTCAGGCAAGCAGAGGAAAAAGAAGATCCCATTTGCAGCATTTTTAAAAGTTCTGCTCTGGCAAAGGCCGTCTGAAGGGGAGGCCCTTGCAGCAGGAATGCGAGCAGCAGCCGCCTTTCCAGAGTCCAGCCTCCTTCTTGTGAGCGACTAGAGCAGTCTGGCGGAGGAGGAGGAGGAGGAGGAGGAGGAGGACGTGAGCCAGCGAAACGCAGCGGGCTGGAGCTGATGATGAAAGCGGCACGGCCCTGCGCGGACAGGCTCCTTTCCATCCCCCGCAGCCATGGGCACACCGACTCACACAGAGCCCGGTACCCCGTGGGCCGGGGGCTGCGATGGGGACGGCGCCGCCGGGAGGGGACCCGGCAGAGAGGCAGCGATGGGAGGGAAGGCGCTGCGCTGGAATGTAAATGCACCCACGCTATGGCAATATGCTTGACAGGGCNCTACGGAAATATCTCCCGGGATTAAACGGAGAGAAGAAGGCTCCTCTCTGCATTCACACACCTACACGGCTCTGCGTAACACAGCGGTCCACAAGGACCACGAACTGCAGCACACACACGCATACAAAACCAACCCCAACGTACCGACCTGAAAATGGCTATTTGAAAAAGTAAATACTGTATGTGACAGAAAAACTTTGTGATTTTGTTTTCTCATGCCCTTACTTCCAAACCAGCTGCACAGCCAAGCTCAGGCTGCTTGGCCCTTATAACTCTCTTGGCACCGAGTCAAAAGCTGATAAGCATTTGGGCGAGACAGCTCAACTGCTGTGCTGGAAGAAAAACAGCTGCCATGATTGCTGTTTGATTGAGAGCGCTCGCACACACTCACAAAAAACATACCAGGCTGCAAGGACGGGCCACAAATGCCTGAGGATTCAGCTTCAGAAGATCAACATACATTTCCTTAAAAAAAAAAAGAAAAAATTATATAGTTTCGCCTCCATACACCCTCCCCTTCTTTAAAGAAAACGTGCTGCGTCGACTTGCTTTTCTTCTTCCCATCCCCCCTCCATAACCTCAAGCAAACTCAAGGAATTGTGCCAAAAGTCCCGTTGCTAGTTACCAAGTGCATTTTTTTAAACGTCCCTTTGATACTTCTTTCCCTCCTGCTTGCCATGGAATATGCAAGTAAGATAATCTTTCCATTACTTACAAGAGTAATTAAAAAAGAACTTCTAGCTCAGCGTACCTTTCCCTCTTTCTCTCTTAAGGGGCAAGAGGAGAGAAGCGAGGAGGAGAAGGATGTTTTTTCTCTTTGCCGAGTCCAACATTTGGCTTTTTCCATTTGTGGCAGATCACTGTAACGCTATTGTAAAACAACTTCCTGCCCCTTTTGGCTCACGTTCCAGAAGCTGCTAGGCTAAGTTCATAGCACAAACTTTTTTCCCCCTTGCCGAAGAAGAGAGACAAAAAAAATTCCTGCAAACTGTTTTCCCCCTTCTCTGGCTAATGGACTCACAAGGTGAATTTATTGCAGCTCTTTAAGAATGTTACACAAGAGACGTCGGTATCCCAGCTGGATAATTCATAAGATGAAAAGGTGGGGTCATTATAAATATATGTCTGTGTGTGTCTGTGTGTGCCTGCATTTTAATTCTGTCATTTTGAATTGTAAGTCTCAGTACCATCAGGTGGATAATGAGCTAAGCTGCTTCATCTGCCGTACTAATTTGTATATCTATCATAGCACAGATCATTGGCTCAGTACATACAGCCTCCTACTTTCCAATTGCTTTTGTGCTCTAAGGTGACCTGCATCTCTCTTGTCTCCCTCCTCTCCTCTAAATGCTCAGCCTTATGAAAATACCCACTGGAAGCTCCTAAGCCCTCCCTGCTAGAAACGGGAGATGTTGCAGTCTCTCTGCTATAAGCCAAAAAGGAAAACTAAGGCCTCCACAAGTTGCTCTCTCACGGTCTCTCCCTCCCTCCCTCCCTCTCCCTCTGTTTCTCTCATAGCAACAGCATTTCTTGGTGCGCCTGCTTTGGCATACATCAGCATTTCCACCGTCCAAGTGTCCTTTTGCGTCACATCTCGCCATTTCATTCAGCCAATGAAATCTCCTTCTTGCAATAAAAATATATAGACTTTTTCTGTTATTGGTATATTCAAAATTTTTTTTCATGTGCTTTCCTAACAAAAAACGTTGTCAAGCATTTCATTTGCCCTGCACTGGTGGGGGGGGGAAGTGAGGGTGGAGAGGGGGAGGAGACTGTACAAGATTCAACCTTGAAGAGTCTTCTTTGTGGAAAATATGTTACCGTATGAAAAAAGGGATTACATAGTTACTTAAAGAAAGTCACAGTTGTCCCTCTCACTTACTATTGATTTTACTTATGCTATTATTGCTTTCCTGATGTACTTTTAAAGCAGCTAGGCAGCTTCAACTGATTGGAAAAGTCAATATCGTGTGTGTCTAAGTTTGTAAAATATTCTTCAGGAAAAAGAATATAATAATTGATATTTTCTTCCACTAAATATTGATCATGGGGTGATAGAAAAAACTGCAATGTAAAAAGAAAACCCATAGACGTACATTTCTATCCCCTCCAAAGCGTCTGCACTCCAATGCACTATCCTGCAAAATGGGGTGGAGGGTTTCAGAGTCGGACGTTCTTTCCAAGACGTACTTCTGTCTTCCATAACCTCACAAGTGCAGCATTTCAGTGCCCAGCTATGCTAAAGATGGTGACAAAGGCTGCGTTCTCCGCCGCAGGTATCCCGGCTTGCGAGGCAGCCGTGGAGCCGCACGCCCTGTGCCTGGCACGGCCAGCCCTGCCCGGGCTGGAGCAGCAGCAGGGACGTGGAGCCCAGCTCCGGCCTCAGGCCTGGCACCGAGCGAGCCCTGCTCTCAAAATGCTCAGTGTCAGCCAGGCCGAGAGGGCACGGGCTGGCACATGTGGGCTTCTCGGAGCTGCCTGGCCTTGCCGCAGCTCCAACAACTCCTGCCGTGGCCCATTTAGGGAACCTCTCTTACCCATTGAGATCCAGCCTCAGATCTCCAGAAAATGCTCAACCACTAGCATTCTGAGGAGAATACACATTTCTTCTGTAAGCAAAATTTACGTTTTATGGTTTTCCTTTACCAACTTTTTTTTTTTTTTTAATGGTGTGAAACCACAAAATGTTTCTAATATTTATTTTTAGGGAATTATAGTAAAAGCATACTAGAGATTATCAGGACACAGTTGACAAGATATTTAAACAGTAACTTTCCCACAAATATTTATTTCAGTAAAATGACACCTAGTAATTCTGACCTCTTCTAATAACTGGTCTCTATTGCATATGGATTGCGGATGCAGAGGATGTGCATAAGTTCTGGGTGGTTAAAAAGTAAAAGCAAGCAAAAAACTTCTGGATAACAGCTTTAGCAGCAGACAGCCATCATATCCAGCTAAAACTCTTATCATTTTTGTTTTAAAATAATGGCATGACATTCCTGATAGTATTTATTTTAACAGAACATGCACAGATGAGAATGTTAACCCTGCACAGAAAAAAAAAAGATTACATGTGATAGTGCAGTCAACAACTTTTAATGCCAATGAATATAAAAGACAGACCTATTTTTAAGGGAAGGATCAGACTTATGTGGACAAATTGCTTAGTTCAGAGTGTTTTCCTTGTATTTAATCAGCTTTCTGAATGACTTTCCCCCTTGTTTCTCAGACATGATTTTTAGCTCCTTATTTATTTTTATACTTTCTATATAAAATATAGGTCTTCTTGTTCTTTACTCTCCATACCCGCCCCTTCCTTTCTCATTTTTTTCTTAATGTGAAAACAGCTGAGGTTCATCCCTTCTTTTGCCTGCTCCTAATGGGGATAATTCTGGTGCCTTTGGAGGGTTAAAAGTACCTTGCCTTTACATGATTATGGCTTGCATTCATCCACCCGAAGTTACACTTCCTCAAGGAGACACATAAATGCATTCTGTCTGTCACCACAGTTGTGAAATAAGATTGAAAGTTGTCTAACTTTAAGTTACCGCAGTACTAAAAAATCAGGGATTCAGGAAAGAGGAAAACAATTACCTCAAGTCCAGCTTCTAAGTTTCACTTAATAGAAACGGATTTCCAAAAAGGGAGGTGGAAGAATTATTTTAAGACTCATCACGCCTGAATAATATCAAATTATGCAAATAGTAGTAAGCCAGTATTTTCACACCACAGTTTATACTGTTCTAGAATTTTCTAACTCCTGTATTTTCCTTTATCACAAGTTCTGTCTACTGGAAACTCATTATAAATACTCCTGCTGAACACTAATTCATTTGCTCATATTTTAACTCAGAGTGGCATCTTTTGTTCTTTCCTCTCATTTTGGAATGAGAGACATCCACACTGAGGTCACCTCTAAACAGATCATTACTTTTTTGCTCTTCAGATTATACAGCTCATTTGCAATACGGGGAGGTTTGTAATCTAACAGCCTTCAGAAATATTTAATAAGAGATGATCAGGTACATGTTTAGGTTGTTGGTTTTTTGAAATAATCCAATTAAAAATATTCCTTTTTTTTCAGGATTAAGTTGTCCAGGAAAGTCTGAATTCTCTCTTTTTTATTTTATTTTATCATTAAAATAATTCCAGTGCAGGTTGTAAAAGAAACATCACAAAGAATAACTTTACTTAACATTTAGACAGCTCTTCTTTTTAAAGGCACTCTCTAGGTATTAAAAATAACTAAAATCTATCTAGAAAAGCAAAGCAGTCTTGTGCACCATTTTGTGAAAGGATCAGTCTGACGATTACAGGGGTGCACACTTCAGAGAAAGGACAGCAATTACACACAGTGCCATTGTGCAGGTCACTTAGGAAAGTTCTATTTACTGCTAGATACCTTGCATTAATTCCAATGGATCAGTGGCCTATTAAATTATGGGGGAAAAACACTGTAATACCAAATAAACAGTTCTGAAATGATCTAAACTGTAAAAGCAAGCTAAACGAGGATGCATTTCTACACCCTTCCCTTCAAAACATAATGAAGCATTTTGCAAAAACACTTCCTCCAGTACACTGTACTTTAACAATAGAGTTGTACAGAAAACGGCATTAAACTGGTCTCAACATAAGTGAAACTCTGGCACTAGAATAAGTGGTTTATTTTTTTTTTTCCTTCAAAAAAGGAGGAATTAAAGGGGGTGGTTGCATTAGCAGGATTTTAAGGGTGCTATCGACACAGTTTTGTTTATCTTGCAACTTTTCCCCCCCCCCGGGTTCTTTACGATACTCTTGCCTCGGGAGCGCCGGCCCCGCTGCCTCCTTGCCGCTGCCCCGGCGCAGGTGAGCGGCGGCGCCAGGGCAGCCGTGCCCGGAGAGCCTGTTCCCGGACAGGAGAGCCTGCTCCCGGAGTGACTGTTCCCGGAGAGGAGAGCCTGCTCCCGGACAGGAGAGCCTGCTCCCGGACAGGAGAGCCTGCTCCCGGGCGGCTTTCCCGACAGCCCGCCCGCAATGCTGTGTCCGGGCACTCCTGCTCTGCCCGCCAGCACCGCCTGCACACAGCCGGGGGGGCTTCAAACCCAGCCCTCGCTCTATCTCATGGGCACCTCTGCTTAGCATCGGGTGCCTCGCAGAAAGAGCTGCTGGAGATTAAAAAAAAAAAAAAATTAAAAAAAAAAATTCTATCTAGAAAACGAGGGAGGAAAAAGAAAAGAAAAATAACACACTGGGTGGGAAAAAAGAAGTTGGTTTTCAGAGAATGATAAGCTGTGAAAAGTAAGCAAATATGCACGACGAAATCTGTATTGAAAAGTTACAGTTTCTCAGGTCTAAAAAGAGCTTAAAATTCCTTTCTATTTCTACTTAAAGGTTTTTAAACTATTCAAAAGCTATCCAGTGACCAAGTTGTCTTATATTAAGTATCTATGTTTTAATTACACCAGAGTGCAACAATCCTGAACCAAGTGAATTTCAATGCACACAAAGTTTACGTACAGCATAAATTCCTTTGTGGTTTTTTTTGGTAGTGAAATGTTAGCAAAGATGAGCAATTTGCATAAACCATAAGAAAATAAAAAGGGACTGCCATTACAGTATCACTTTCATAGCATAGCTGCAATTGCTTACTACACATAGAGACAATCCAAAATGGTTGTAGATACAGAATTCTGTTTGTGAGCTGAGTGTTAGTATCAGATCTATTTATATGGCCAACTTCAGCTCTACAGTTCAAATTACTATTCCTTTTGAGCCCATTAAAGGTAAAATATATGGTACATAAGGTGCACGTTAGACTGGCTATCTAAATGATAACTGCAACCTCACACAGTAACAGTATATTGGCACTGGTAAATTTAAATCCCTTTCCTTGAAAAAAAAAAACAAAACCCTTCCTAAAATGAATGATATTGACACATTATTGTTATGATCAAATATAATGTCAAGAGAATTACGAACCTACTGTAAGTATTCATGCATTTATCTGGCCAGATAAATAGAGGCTTCTACACTCCTGCTATCAGCTGCAGGTAGTTGTGAAAAAAGGACAGCACTTTATAGAATCTGTGTTCCATGAATGGTGTCATTTGAGTCTTTTGTCTTCCTGTCTGTCATGTCACACTTATTAGAGTTGTCACATGTGCATTACTAAGTTTCATGAATTTCAAAGGGATGCCTAAAGTTATAAACTCATCTTTAACAGCATTCTGCTACGTTTCAGTTTTAGTGAACAGAATGTCCTGCACAGACACAAAGATGACACAACTCAAGGTCTCTCCTCTCTCTCTGGACGAAAGGGCCGGTTCCGAGTGCGGGGCTTGGGATGAGGCCGTGCTCCTCCTGGGCTGTCACTCCTCACTGGCATGTCAAATGAGTTTTAGAAATGAGGGTCATTTTGGTGTTGCCAGCAAACCAGAAATTCAGTGCAAAAAAATATTTTTTTCCCCCTAATTTCGCACTTTGCTGTTTCAAAGATGAATCAGCATCTATGTGGATTAAATGTGTGCCATAATTTAATAATGGTGATTTTACTATAGTTTATTACCAACACAAAAGCCCTTGTAAGGAAAAGATCAAATGAAGTTTTTGCTACACTAATTAAGTGCAGCATGAATACTAAAACTGGCATTGGGAAAAAAAAAAAAAAAACAACAAGGAGGGGGTGAAATTGTGAAAAGCTGCTTCCAGACTTATTCAGTGAACTATGTTTTTCAGTTCATCCCAGGGGATGTCTGTGACTAATCCATGGAAATTTTAAGTTTCAAATTTAGCCATTTTTTTCTTAGGGCCTAAAAGCATTTTACTGAAGATTTTAGATGGCTGATCAAAGCACTGAAATATTAAAAGGCCAACTCTTAAATGTATATTCCCAGAAATAGTTACCAACAGAAATATAATGCAATGAATTTTTTTTGGTCCACCAAAAATTTCAACAATTTTTTCAACAATTTTCAACAAGTTTTTTCTTAATGCAAACAAGAAACTTAGTAAGAAAACTGTACAGGGAAAAAAAACCAGACCTTTTGCCTTAGCAACAGGAGAATGTGAGTGGGTTTGACGCGAAGAAGCCTTCCTGACTCAATCAGAGATATAGCTGCTTTTCAAAAAAAATTTGAAGCCAAATACCAAAATTAAAGTTCCTGTCTGAAGCTCATATTACTTCCATCATTTACCTGTAATGAAATTAAACAATTCCACCTTCCCTCAGCAATCATTTCAACAAAATCACATACTCTGTCCCTTTTGTACATGTGTGCAGTATGGGACTCCTGGATACAGGTATGCACGTGTATGTATGCTCTCCTGCTACCACAGCCCAGTAAGTGTGAATACTACTAGAATAAGACTCTAAATTAATATTGTTTATGTAATCCTGCTCAATAGAAATCATAATATTTTTATAATGCAGCCTAAAGACTACTAACGAAGGGTTACATTTGAATTGCAACAGGAAAATGAATGGAAGGCACGGTTCAGGACCATTGTTTTTCTAGTTATATAAATTAATGCACCACTTAAAAAACCTTAACACAATTTAAATACAGAGTAAGAACGACATGAAAGAAGTTGATTGTAGCAGCACTACACCAGCAGGAATTTTATCCCTCAGTGTTACCGTAACAACTTATCCCTATCTTCAGAGAACACAGCTCCCTGCTCTGGGACTGCTTGGTTGCAGGACCTTGCTCCCACACCTGGCTGGAAGCAAAAGGGAGACTGACATGAACACCAGGGATTTCATTGAATAAAGCACTGCATGCACAGACCAAAATGTTCCAGCCTTCAGCTGGCAGTGCCCCCCTGAGTGTTCAGCTCAGAGGGAAAAACAAAACAGGTACTTCAGACTCATTGTGGGGACCTGAAAAAACAGTTTTGCTTTAAAACTGGGCTTACACAACTGTTTGTGTAGCAAATGGAGATTCCATGCTCACAGGGAAACATTCCTATAGGAGTATAAGGCTTACTGAATGATTGTTCAGGTTTTATAGGCCAAAACACTAAGCAGTCCAAGAAAACTACTGGAACTCTATTAGAAAAGGCCCTTTTGTGATCAAACTGCTGCACAATTCCAGCTCATCTTTGCCTTTCTCTAACAGAGAACACCATTTTGAGGCTGTCAGGCATTTTTTCCTTCCAAAGGGGTTAACGCCAGTGGAAAACGCAAGGATCCTCTTACCACAGAAAAACTGAGCAATGCAGTTTCCCAGAGAAGCTGCCTTTTTATTTTTACAGGTGCAACTGACGTCTGTCTTGTATTTTCTGCTCACCCAAGTATTAATTTAAAAACCACACACACATGAGTGTATGACATGCAGCTATCTGCACCCAGGTAGCTTTTTTACACTTTCACATATTTCTTTCTACTCAAGTACTTAACAGAAAGAGGCAGAAGAACAGATTTTGTCACAAGACAAATTAGGAAAATAAGCATTCACTTAAATGAATTTTGCTGAATTACACTAGGCCTGAATATATATCCCAGTGTTTAGAAAAATGTTTATCTTCAAAATGTAAACAACAGGCTTCATAATTTCCACAACACACATAAAGCCTGACCAAATCCCATGTTCTGTAGGACTGTGTTTTAAATTTTTCATGTTTTCTCTCCTTCAACTGATATATTGCAATGGTCGAGAGAATCAAGGAAATCAACAGGGAAACAGAAAAAGTTTTGTATTAAAAGCAGTACAGACAAGTATACACCAGTTGCTAAAGAGAGAAGGTTGTTAAATATGAATGGTTCCTACTTGGTTTTCACTGCAGGGCTCACATTTGGAAACTATTTTGGTACCAAAATAAGAAGCTCATATTTTAATTTCAGCAACATCTTTGTCTAGGAAATGAAAGAAATCTTACCCATCATTAAGCTTTACCAGGTACACTAGCTGGAAAAATCAGTGCCAGAAACAGTAATGCTGAGGAATCAAGTTCACACAGTAAAATAGACTATTCTCTAGCTCATTCTATTATTCTAAATCTTGCCACTGATAAAGCTCTTTTTTAAACAGTGAAACAAAACTAAATTAAACAAAAGAAAATCCTGAGAGGTTTGAGTTAGGAACATTCAAAGCAAAAACATTCCAAAAGGTTCCCTTCACTAAAGATCTTTCGGAAGAGGCACTTCTACAATGGCATCCTAAATTATCATATTGCATGCTGAAATGTTTAACACACTCTGAAATAAGTAGTTTTCCCTTTCAACATGCACTTCCTATAGTTATTATAAGGTTCCAATATCTTTCTAAAGAACAAGAAGTATTTTAAAATTTGAATACTAGCTGAGCATTTTCTTAACTTTTGCTTTTCAACTCCAAGCTGCTATCCACATTTTAAAATTCTCCTACAGCTCATTAACTCCAAAGAAAGCACAACCCTATCAATGCTTTAAGGCAAGAAACCCAACATAATGCAAACAGCATAGCCTTGAGACTCTTTAGTCTCTAAAATCCTGCAGATGACAGGAAAACAACACTAGTACTGAAAAATACATGATGAAAGAGGATGGACTTTGTAATTTCGTTAGTAAACATATTAATTATAACTAAGTCACGTGAGGGAGTAACAGACTTACATCAACCTGACAATATTATTTTTAGTGGAAAACAGGTAAATATATATTTCCACAGTATCTTCCAATAAAAATCTACAGGTAGTGGACTTTGGGAATTTCCAGTAACAAATAAGGGACACAGAAGGGCTGGTGTCAGTATTGCTGCAGTCAGCATCACTTGCTGCTCACATTTGGTTCTGCTCTGAATGCAAGTTTTCACTCAAAGGGTGCAATGGCTCAGCTGCTTGGCCACTTCTTTTGTTAAAAGAACTCAGTCTGCTGTATTACAGAGTGTACTTTTAAGTCTAAGAGCAGATTTTTAGAAGTGTTTATTTAAATAATTCAACTGCAAGGAAACTTTAAGAGAGACAGAACGTTTTACTTGAAATTACTGGAATGCAAAGACACATTTTTACCTTAATCTTATTCATGTTGACAGGCACACAAGTCTCAAAGTTTACTATTGTAGTATTATTTATTTTTGTGATGGCAACATTATAAGCTCCCCCCATTACAGTCAGATCCCTTGTGCTCAGTTCTAACCCTGCTGTGTTTTACACAACTTGGCTGTCATCAGCAATTAGGGTTTTTTTGGTTTGGGTTTTTTTTTGATAGAAGGAAGAAATGTGGAAAAGCCGTGTGCCGACTGAAGATATGTGTTTAAAGTTTAAGTATTTTATGATCAAAAATTGTATTTCATAGATTTTACTGCTGAGCAAAGAGCATATAGATGAAAAATAACCAACATCTTTCAGTAAAAGGTGGTGGTTTTCTGTATGCAAGTTTTCCAGATAATTTATCTCAGCTTCCATGTTTATATACATTCCCTAGTCACAGCAACTAAAAATGAGATGCATCACATTCTGCCACCAGTTACTTTCGAAGCCAAAAANAAAAAAAAAAGGAAAAAAAAAGCCCAGCCTTTTTGCATAAAATCAGTCATAAAGGCGAAGAAGTTCTAGTTCTGTCTGGCTCAGTACCCCATGCTTGCCATGCTCGGCCTCACAGGGCCCTGTGTGTGTGCACTGCTGCAACACACACAAAGAGTCATGGAAAAGGTGCTGGATACAATCTGCTGGGGCACAGCACCACATGTCCTTATGGGCTGAGAAACAAGGCTCATTCTGAGACATCAGAGGCCCAAGCTTGATCCTGCAATTGCCATGTGCTTTCTCACTTTCTTTTAAGGGAAGAAATCACTACTTTTCACTAGTCTGTGCTTCTTCCTTTGGAAGAATCCAGTAAGGGGTAAAAAAAAAAAATGAATTAAAGGCTGAAAAGTGAGCAGCTGAATTACAGGGGGAAGACCCAAGCAATATATTTAGTTAAACGAGGGATTAAGTGCCACGGCCACTGGTAATTAAAGAGCTAATACGTCCTCTTCGAAATAGTTTGACTTTTCCTCTGGCTGCGAGCGCGGCGCACTCGGAGGTTTGGGAGAGGCAAACCTGATACTCTGCCATTCTCCGCCAGCACGTGCCGAAATTAGTTCTCCATTTTGTGGTGGCCCTCGGAGAGCAATTCCCATTGAGAAGTGAACAAAGGCCGTGACCCCGGGGTCAGAGTGTAATGCAGGAAGCATGACCTCCCCTTTGTTCAGAACAGCACTGTTTACTCTGCCTAAGTAAAGATCACCAATACATTAACTAAAGAGGATTAAAAAGGTCATATCCCTAGGGATGGAGCTCACGCAAGTGGCAACTCTCTTCAGTCACTAAATCACTGGACTTCCCCACCTAACCCCTCTTCAAAAAAGAGACACCTTAAGCTGTCATGGCTCAATGGCACATTATTTTCAGAGCAAAAGTCTGTATAAATTCATGTTTCAAAACCAGGTTAATTTTATGCAGCTGCTTGAAAACTATTTTTAAAGTTACAAAAATATTTGAAGTGAAAACTTACCACTTCAATACAATTTTTTTGTTTTGCATCTCCTTTTGAAAAATTCTGAGTTGATGTACAAAATTGTTTGGGTCCTAAAGTGGTTTTTAAAAAGTGCAAGTAACTATTATAGATGGAATTCTTAAAATATTCTGTAGTCTGTGGATGAGCAGAGAAGTTGCCTGTTGGTGTACACAACTGCTAGCTCCATGATGGCTAACTTGCAAAGAGAAGAACAAGGAAAATCAACCGAAAATATGCTGCCTAGGAAATTTCACATATGCTGATTCCTGAACTTCATAAGCACTTATTTTGGCTGTTAAGATTTCTCTTACCAACTTCGCATTAATACCTTAGAACATCATTATTAAGAGAATAATTAAGAGAAGGATATTAAGAGAGGCATCTCTTGAAACAGCTAAATTAACGCTGCCTTGGTAGCATACATCTAGACAGCATGTGGGAGTGTCTTCTTTCCATTCTCACCTCTAATCCACTGGCCAGCTGAATGACCCCAAATTTCTTTGTACCTTGGTTTCCTCATCTGTGGTGAGGTGGCTCACTGGGATGCAGATGTTACCATCAGTTAGGTGGCCATGAAAGGAGGAAAAGAGCACATAGAAGACAGAGGTCCAGACTAAGGTATTTTCCCTTCTTTATCCTCAGGCAGAGGTGCCTGATTAAGCTGAACGTTATGTTAGAGCTTCCAGAAGAAAATAATAGGAATCAGGCCAGGCAAGAGAGCAAGCTTTTGATCAAAGTCTTTGGTGCAGGGAGCTCAGCACCACAGACAAGCCCTACATAGAGTAAATGAGTTGGAAACAGCATGAGATCACTCATCAGCAACAACTTTGAGAAGAGAAACAGGAGTGGCCAAAACTCCAAAAATCGAAGTCCTAGAGTCCCACAAAACAGCATGAACCATACAGGGGGAGGGCTGAGAGAGTGTCCTTCCATTCTCAGACACTTTGTGCGAAATAGCTATTTTTGGATCCACAACAATATGTTCACCTGTCTAGTTTCTAGCAGCATGAATTAATGCAAGAGTGTGGCAAGCTGGGATCTCATTACACCCAGCCTGCACTGGCCCTTCTTCACCCACCACTGCAGTTCCTGCTCCTGTGGTTTCTGGTCTTTTCTCACCCCAGTAGTAGGAGTCAGAAGAAACTTACTGCCATCAGGAAAGCCAAAAGGAGAAAGCCTTCCTAGCACACACTCCATGGGAGCACAGTGTTTAGCCCAAATGGCTCACAGCAGATTCCAACACAGCCAAGAGTAAAGAAAAACCTTCCAAACCATGTGTCTGCACTGTGCAGGGCAGCATTCCCACTGCAGGTGGGTGAAGGACTGGCACTTGGGGTAACTCTCACCTGTCCAATTCTATGCCTGGAACAATCAAATCTAGTAACACACTTTCCTGTGACTGCTCTTCCCTGAAATCTGACATGACAGCATTGGGCTTTTTATTATACACCACGAGCCAAGGAGAGAAAGTGAAGTCAGAAAGCCTTGACAACAGGTTTAGAAAAGGCTGTGTCCAGGACAAAGCAAAAATGTACAGCAGATATTTAAAATGAACCACCTGGAATACAGTGCAATATTGCCACCTTGTATGTTCATCAGATCTTCCCATTGATTTCAAGGGAAACACTCTTGCTTTTTGGCACAAAAGATTACACAGGCATAATATATCTGTCAGGAAAAAGGGTAACAAAATCTCTAGACACAGAAGGAGCAGGTGGGCAAGAGCAATATGAGTACTGAGCAAAGCTTTGTATCAGGCTGAGGCAAAGGGGTACCTTTTCCAAAAAGCACTGGACTGAAAACACCAGAACAAAGAATATACTTACACATTATGATTTTAAAATGGAGATTGGGAGCATAAGGACTGAACCAGTGGCATAAGGACAATTTATTGACATACATTAGAAGCAGGAAGACTGCACAACAATTGTCTGGCAAGTCTGAAATAGTTCTGAGAAACAAAGGGAGTGAAGAAAGAGGACAAAAAACACCACAGAAAAAATAATGGCTGATTATGACCTTGAGCTATTTAGTTATGCAAAAGAGGAACCTTGCCTTTTCTCATCCTGTATGACCATACTAACATTTCTTGTTAGCTAGGTTCCTAATATGGGATATTAATAAAAAGTAAAAAATACCCACTATTTCTTCCAGTGAAATTCCTAGTCTTTTCTTTCTCTGTTCTCTTTCACCTTCACACCAGCTAACAGCACTCTCCCTCCAAGATAGGAAGCAAAAGCAACACTCAGGAAAGTTAGGGAATGAGATGTCCCTTCTCTTGAACAGGAAAATAGAGGAAACATGATTCTGTGACACAATATCCTTGCATTGTCCATTTTTTGGGGGGATGGAGCAATCTTGACCCTACCTCATATTCTAAGATTCGCCTCTCTATGTCCTGATGCCCAGAAATCCAGACAGACAAAAGGTACCTTTTAGGCTAAAAAGAAGTTATCAGGTTTAATACAGATGGAAAAATCTATGATATTCAAGTCACAAAATTGTACCCTCTGCTCCTTTCAAATAGCAAATCCCATTAATCAATTCTTTTGCAAGTAAAGGGTGAAAGAACAGCAGATAGCAAAACAGAAAGTGCTGAAATAAAGGGATAAATTAGAGGCAAGCCACTCTGAGGACACACGCAGCCTTTCGGAAGCAGCCCAAGGTTGGAGGCAGGGCTTCCAACAAAAATCTGCACTCTTCTCTCAGGAATGAAAGGATAGCAGTCCTCAAAAATAGCCACAAATGATGATCCAGATTACATGCCAATGAATTCTGTGATTTAGTAAACCGTCTGGAAGGCTACTTTAAAAGATTATAACTTTAATGCCTGAGCAGGGATTACATAATGGGGAGAAAAACAACGTTGATAACATAACGAAAAATACGTCCTTTTTAACTTTGAGTGCATCCACAGAAATCAATATTATTTATTTGGCCTTTCAAAAGGGCTTTGACAATGTGACTCATGAAGACCATAAAGAAAACACAATAGTCACGACTGGAAGTCAGAGCGATGATTAAAAACAAGTTAAGCAGCCAAAAGTAAAATGTACAAATGAAAAGACACTTTGACAAGAGAAATATTAGGTGCTGTTGCGTGCAGAGACCATGCTGGTATCAGCTTTTAACTTTAGTTCATGTCTAGAAAGATCAGCTGTAAAATAAAGAATGGCAAAAACGACAAGTAAGGGAAGAGTACTGCATTACTGAAGGGTTTAACCAAGCTGAGTGAATGTGAAACACGACAAATATTTTTTTTTTATAATTGCTAAGGAGATCATATTGCAACATTCTCCAAGGGGAGGACCTGGGTGCCATCACAACAAGTCAACAAAAACTTTCAGGGATATGCAATAATGTCAGGTAAGTCAAGCAGGAAAACAGAATCCTGTATTGAAAACATTATCCTTCTAATATCTGCCTGCCAGGGAAACAGCTTCCTGGAGAACGCTAATGAGCCTTTTCTCATTAAAGCTACAGAAGTGACAGGAGTGTAAGGGCAGGTGTCTACAACAATGTCACTTATAAGAGACTGCCATATATGAAGACATAAAGTGGATACTTATGTTAGTGAGCACATGAGCAACAGGGAACACAACAGAGATACAGAATCTGAAAGTCGGGATCTGTAGTCTGACTTTCTCACCTGCTCCCGGTCTTGAAAGGGAAATGATTCAGCTAAATTAAACAAGCAGTGCATTCAAACTATAGAAATATTTTATTTTTCAATGTGCAGCCTGAGCATGTGAAAATCAATGCCTTGTTAAGGGACATCAGTGGGAATCAGAAAGAATGGCAGTGCTGGATGGGATTGTCTGCTGGAAAGACCACACAGACCTTTGTCCAAAGCTAAGGGACCTGCCTGCCCCACTTTCTGACAAGGACAGGGTATTCCAAAAGGATGGGATGTTGGTCATCTTCACCCTCTACCTCTTACCAATCAACCCTCTGTAAAAAATGTCAGGGTAGATTTGGCATTAATTACACTATGGGCCTGTTCCAGTGCAGTAATTTCTACTTTTGTTTTCTGTGGCCAAAATAAATGGCAAAAAAATAGATGAGTTCCTTTTATCTAATGCAAAATGCCTCATTCTCTAAGCCAGCTATGGTGCCTGACACAGTGCTGTCAATGCATCATTCAAACATCACAAAAACATGTAAAAACATGCATGTTTACTTTGTCACCTGCTGTCCCCCCTGCTACCACAAATAATTAGCAAGAACCTAAGTGGTAAGACTTTGTTTTAGTATATAAATACATCTCCTTTTTTAAATCTTACTATCTTTTTTCCTATCCCTGCATCATTATTTGCAAAACCCAGTCAATAACTATAAGAGAGTCCAAGTTGTGTGTCAGATCCTGGGATATTGCCACTCGTACAGTGGTTTGCTGCACTCAGCCTTTGGTCTTGTGGCTAACAATTCACTCAAGCTGTGAGAATACCTCACCACAACCCACACACTGCTGCTCTTCAAAGGAAGACAAGGATACATAATTAAGAGATGATGAGCTCAAATAAAAGACATGAGATGTGGGAGCAGATTCTGTAACCACACCGGTGAGAGGTTTTACTACTGAAGTTTCATCTGCTCTGTCTTCACTCATGGTATCAGTAGAACTCACATGTTTTCAAACAATATTTGCAGCAGCAAAGAGAAAAAAAAAAGGAATGCTCAAACCATACCACTGCATAAAAATAGTTTTAACATCAACTGGTTAGAACTGAAATAATAAATCAGCACTATTAACAAATTGCCCTTGTAACAAGTGGGGCCTGTGTAAAAAAAAACCAAAAAACAAACCAACATCCAGTTTTATTAAAAATACTGTCAAAACTTCATCCCACAAGGATTGTAACATGAAAATATTCTCAGTCTTATTTCAAGACTTTATTATGCTGCAATTGTGCCCTTAATATAAAGAACTATAGACAGAAGTATCTGTGTGTATTTGTGCCAGCTCAGGGGCTAAAGGCACAGCAAACAGCGTGGAAATGAGAATTCAGATGTGGGTACAGATCCACTCCAGCATGTACAGGATCAGTCCCTCACTGGCTATTCAGAATAAACAAAACATCAAACCAGTTTTCTTATTACCCTGCAGAGCTGAAACTAGTTTTTGTTGTTCCTGTCATGAGTGATTAGGGAAAGAGTTGAAAAGTCTGGAGCAAAACAAGATGTGAATAAAGCTACCAAACTCAAGTGAGGACCACCGACCAGCCTTCCAGAAATAGCCATAAGAAATAGCAGGATTACATGCTTGCTTGTTTTCTGATTAACAACAACAAAAAAAGGAATAATTCAGTGTTACCTAAAAGAAGTCTTCATTTTGTCTCGATGCAGGACCACATCTCCACAAGCCAGGGACACTTTGCAGGGCCAGAGCCTCCCAGCAGCAGCCACACCCTCCTCCTCCTCATTTTTTTCCACTGACCATTAAATTCTTTCCAAGCCAGGCCCTGAAAAAAAATAACCCAAAACAAAACACAGATTTTTAATGGACATCAGATACCATATTGCAGATTTAATTGGGCAGATTAGAAACAAATAAATATATTTGCACACACACCCATATTTGTATTTCCTGTTTCATTTCAAACAAATTTGTTAGGCCTGATTTGAATCTCTATTCAAACCACAAGAAAAAAATAATGAAAACGTCTTCTATGCTGACAGCAGAACTAAGCCCTCTGGCTATCTCTTTTTAGAGTTTTATATGACGTGTTGTCCATTGGTACTGGAAAATATCACAGAACAGAGGTTTTTCAGAGAATCTTCAGATGAACCTCTATTTTTTGTGGCAGTAATAGATGCCAGCACAAGACAAGCTGAGAGAGACATCCCAGAACTTTTCTCTTCAGGGATTCTATGGATGTGACACTCAGGCAGATCTATGACTTTATATATTAAAAAAAAAAAAAAAAAAAAAAGAAAAAAAAAAGGAAAAAAAAAAAAAAAAANTTTCCCCATCACCTGAATGTACAGGTTGAAAGAAAAAGAAAAAAAAAAGGAAAAAAAAAATAAAGAAAAAAAAGTGAGACTTTCCTGGATCACGTATCACTCAAACTCTCCCAGGTAATAATGATCCTGTGTAGCAAGTATCACACAACATGTTCTTACTCTTATTATATTTCATACAATTTATTTTATCCGTAATTCAGCAGTACACAGAACTATCTGGAAATTGATTGTTGCTACAAACTGTTTTGCATATTGTGTCATCTGCTGGCTTTAATTCATTATTTAAATGACACTGCAATTATACTACATTTCATGTTCTATTTAACCAGAAAACAGTCAATAGGAATACAAAGTGGAAAAGCAAACTTTCCCCCATTTCTCAAAAAAACCCTGCTTATTTTCAAATGACCAGCTCCAGTATTCAACAACAAAGCAGAAATACAATATTTAGGATTCAGCAACTTAAGTTCAATTTTTTTTCAAATAACTGCACAAAGATATTTTTCTTTAGCTATCATTAGCACTGTGAAATTAATATTACAATAAGCTGCTTGTTTACTTAAATTTAGAACTAAATTTATAACCTGAATTGCCAGATTCATGCTATTACGTTTGCTGAAAGAACAAATTAATATTACAATAAGAACAGAGTTTGTGTTGAGATATGTGTTAGGGGATGACAATATACATTACAGGTAATATATTAAATAACACCAAATACAAAATTATTTTGTAAAACCAGCATCTCCCACATATTTATTAATGTACAGCTGAACACCCACAGAAAAACACTTACAAGCAAGCGATACATTTCACTGCTAGTCGAGATGTTTGCAGTTCCATCCAGTCCTACATCCTAACAGGTTTCCAATATACAATTCTGAATTCTCAAAGCCTGCATAATGTTGTATTTGCAGATACAGTAAAATATGTATAATTGACTGGCAGAGTATATCAATACTTAAGTCTTTTAGACACGGTTATTCCCACAGAAATCTTTGTTCTCTAAACTGCAGAATATTAGGTAAGACTGCCATTTAGATCAGTGTGCTCCATTACACCACTGACTTTTAAATGCAAATACACAATCAGGGTAAATACTAGCACATTAGTATATGACTGGCCCACAAAACAAAGATTCACCCTTCCAAGCCCTCCCATCCATGTATTCCATATCAGAAAACCACACTTACTCCAGACTGTCTGTATTCCTATTTATGGAGATGCTCTGCAATAAAGGGAGTGAATAGAAATCCAAGGGTTAACAGAAGAAACAAAACAAAACCAAACCCTAAACCAAACCAACAAACCCCACCACCAAAATGCCCAGCCATGCTGCAGTCCTTGCAAGAAAAGGAAAATGTTCAGCAGACAAGAGCTGAACAAAAAGCAAACAGAGACTTTAGTGCCGCTATTGCCTGGATACCACTTTGGGATTTAGGCAGCCTTGGATTACAAGGACTATTCCCCTGAAAATCCAGCCCACAGTTCCTGCACTGTTTTCTACCAATACCACATCCAAACTGTGACTAAACACCTCATTATGCTTCTCTGGCACTGTCTGAAGCACACATTTTGTACAATTTTCTGGGGCACCTAAAAGCAGAGGGAAAAAAGTTGCTGGTTTTGACCAATTGGTAATGAAATGATGAGCAAACTCCCTGCAAAAGCTTGCATGATCAGTAAATTTTCTTCCCCTCTACACCCTTTCTGCCCTGTGTAGGCAACAGGTGACAAACACAGCCCCAATCTTCATTTTTAAAAATAAGAATATGTATATGTAGACTACAACACATCTGCACTGTAATACAGCCTTTTAAAAGAAATTAAAATTGAATGAAGAGACTTAGCCAGGCCTCTACACTGGCTTCAGAAAATAAATGTTTTTCTTAATATTTATTTGTAAAGGTTTCATTTAGAGAAAATACAGTCCTCACAGCTACAAACAATAACTAGTGACTTGAGGTAAAAATCTGGTATTGACAGATTTTAAAAGAGAAAATCCAAACTGCATTTTCAAAGGAACTGCATGCCTCAAATATTTCACTACAATCTCTTTTTCCTATAACTTGCTAATTGATCTTAAATATGCAGATGAATTATGAGCCAATAACCTCCAATTTTCTTAGCTCTTACTCCGGACAAACATAATATTGTGATTTATGAACATCTGAAATACTTAATTTGCTGTTCATGACATTTAAACAGTTAATGTAATTTATGGGAAGTAAGGATTCCACATTAAAGACTCCTTCTACTTTCTCCTTTAAGCTTCACCACTTCAAAAGCCTTTTCCCCATCCCTTATTACTTAGAAATGGTCTCCCTTTGTGCACTGGACATACTACGGTAGTTCAGGAGGCCGTGGCAGTTACACGGTTCCCTTGCCAGTCCCCATATTGCTTATTAAATAATTTTACTCCCATGTAGACACACGCAGCTGGTAAAGGGATGACTTTACTGCATTCAGCTACATCTACACTTCCAGAGCGAGCCTCGAAATAAAAAATCACAGCGTTACAGAAATGATCAGCTCCCATCACTGTGCACTTGCCGAGTTTCCGACTGCCCAAGCTACGTTTGCAAAGCTGTGATGCAGCACTACACCTGTGTCTCTTCTAGCAAAAAAAAAAAAAAATCCACAATAGGCTAAAAACGTTTCAATTCTGTTAATACCCACTTCTCAGTCTGCAATTAAATAGAATCTTTTTTTATAAAAAAAGAATTCCCTAAAATATTTTACATGCTTACAAACAGTTTTCTATTTCGGAAGGCTTTGCAATTTCTTCCCTTTGCAAAAATTCAGCTGTGCAGCACCAGCGAGGAGCTCCGGGTACAGCAGATGGTTAAAATTCTGCATCATTTTTAAGAGCCTAAGAGAAAGCACTGCCTTTTTTTCGGGGCAGGGCGGGGGTGGAGGAGAGGAGAGAAAAAAGCTGAGAACAGCAATTTGCAGCCCNCCCCGGTTTTTTTCGCTCCGCGGCGACATCCAGCCCTGGGAGTCGCGGTCCGTGCGGCCGGCAAACCTGCAGGACGCGCTCCGAGCGAGGGACGCGGCCGCGCCCGGGGCCGCGCCAGGCGCACCTTTCCGCGCGGCTGTCCCGTGGGATGGGGTGGGAGTGGGACTGCCGCCCATCGCCCGCTCCCCGCACAATGCACTCGCCTCT
>VZTR01026394.1:427574-515154 GCA_013400775.1 Chaetops frenatus
CTGCCCCAACTCGCCTTCTTAACCCTCTTCCTTCTGCAATCCTTCCCTCGTTTTACATCCAGCTGCTCCAGAATTTCACCTGTGGCTCTTCGGCCATTTATTCCCATTTAATCTTTAATTCCCTTGGTTATTACTTAGCATCACTTACAGTCTTTTCTGCAGACGGGCCCTTTATTTGGCGGGGGTTGTGTGGAATAGATGGACTGTGCACTAAACTAAAGCACGTTCTTTTGTGAAGCCAAGCACACATTCGTTTGACTTACTAACCTCCCTTTTCTTGCAGAGTATAAATTCTGGCTGTCATCTGCCGGGTGACTCCAGCAAGCAGAATTCATCCGGGCACAAATCAGGCCAGGAATGCTCCATCTCCTCAGCATGCTCAGTCTGCAGCATGGTACCAAATTCATCCTGAGCAGCTGTAATCCCACCGGCACTATTCAGCACACTCACTGACCTTCTGCCCAGCGACAGAAAGGACAGGCTGCAAACTGACACAAATTCCTTCATAGAGCCCCACTTTTAGGACCTGCTGGATAATAATAATTCGTATTAGCAATTTTCCCCATCTGCATATTAACAGATGTGTGTTTGTTGGAGTCCTCCTGTTTTCTCTAAAGCATTTGGTGACTTGGAGAGAGCTGAAACACCAGTGGACTGATCAGGGATGACAAAATTTTGTGGTTTTCCTCCTACTGCTGACATTCTATAAAAGTTTTTATGGGCTGTAATCTGTTTATCCTTGTAATAGGTGAAGCCACACTGGGCAAGTCAACGAAGTCATGCTGTGACTACTGTCAGGAACATTTTCATCCCTTCACAGATCAGAATAAGGCATACTCTGCTGTGTGATATGAACAACAGCTTATTACACCTGAAGGTTTTGCATCTGAGTTGGCATCCAATAAAGAAGCAAAGTGCAGACTGAGCAAACCACAGCCAATAAAGACTTAGAAAGGCAGGCCCCAGTTCTTTAAATATGTGTTTGGCTTTCAAGGCTAGAGAATTCTTTGGAGGATATAATCCCTTAGCTATAAAAACACAAATACTCAAGTTAAAATGAGTAAAAACCTTGTTCTTTCTTACAAAGTTTGCTCCCTGTTGTCACAAGAGCAAATACCAAATAATTTGTACAAGCAAAGTTGCATGTTCTTAATTTTCAGTGTTCCTTACTGCTTTTCTCTGGTTTAAAGCAGCAAGGCCTTGTCAGAGCTAATACAATAAACAGTCAAATTCAAGGATGAAACATAGCAGTAAGGCTTTAATTTCTGCTTTATAAAATAATTTTTAGAACATGTAAAAACCTACTTTTAAAATAATTACAGGAATACTGAGGGTATTCAAGATGGAAAAGTAAGTAACAATTTTAGTATAATTTTTTTGTATTTTAGCTACATGTTCAATTAAAAACTTCCCAGTATTATGAAGCTTATAGGAATTGGCTAGTGATTCCAAACTCCACATGCTAATTTGAAATTCTCCCTCTATGGTTTGTAACTCAAAGGGGTATGAGGAAGCTGCATGGTTGTATATTATTAAATTCTAATGGAAAAAATACTACCTTAAAATTCTTCACTGCTTTATTAAATGATCCAAAAAAATGAGAGGTGGGGCTGGCATAACTGCCAGGTAGAATGATTGCCAGATACCTCCTATTAGAAGACTACATTTTCAGTTGGTTAAAGAGTTTGCCAAACTTCAACTGTTTGGCTGAAAACAGCCCTCACCAGGTGTGTGCCTCGGGGATGACTTGTTTGAAAATCTTCAGTCAAACATCTTAGGCCTTTCTGAGAAGGAGCCTATCAAAGACTGTTTGGTCATGCTGCCAAATTACAGAAAACTCTTCTTTGAGAAGCTCCTGCTTGCCCATGTTTGGAGCAGGGCTTAGGATGGGAGTGGCCTGGTAAGGAGGTGGAGTTTGCTGCTTCACTCCGGCCAGGTTGGCAATGTGGGAAAGCCTCAGCTTGTGTACGCTGGCCAGGGGAAAATCCCACAGCCCTCACTTTCACAAACCTCCCTGCCTGACACCAGAGCTCTGTGATTCGGCCCGGGATGGTGGAACTGTCTGCCTGGGTGCCATGAAACCACCATCCTCTGCTCTTAATGTCTCTCCTGTGGCATCCAGACAGCCTGGTACAAGTTGCTTGGTTTCAGTAGGGAAGAACTAAAACTACTAAACCAGAATACAAGGAAAAGAGGGAAGAAGGCCATCAGTAGACTGGTGGAGCAAGGGAGGCAGGCTGGGTGCAGAAGGTGGGAATGGACTGTCTGAACAGGGAAGCTAAAACTATTTGCAAAAAGAAACTGGGCATCTTGGCTGGGGAAGCAAATGGGAGCAGGTAGAAAACAGACAGTGCTGACAAGCCAGGGCATTGTCAAGGGAAAAGAGGGAATCACCAACAACTGTGTTGTTTATGGAGATGCTTGAAATAGAGAATTATCTTCTTATTGCCATCAGATGCCTCAAGTAGCACTGTGGGATGGTTCAGAATATTCCACTCCTGATGACTCATTTGGATCTTGGTAGACTGCTACAGGGTAAAATCTCTTTTCATGCATTTGCTATTAACCCCCTCCCCTAACCTGCAAAAAATGACTTGCTCAAGCATTGACAGTGCATGTCTGTGCACTGACACACAGACACATGCATACACATCAAAATGATACTGAAAAAAGGGTTAATCTTGTTCAAAGAGGATTAAAGTGTATAGAATCAAGTAGAGAAAAACGGGAATAAAATCTGCTGTGCAGAAACTGGCATTTCTTGTATACAGCCCTTGTTTGTATGTTACACTTCTCACTCATGGGCCTTCCATCTTTTCTACTGGGGCCCAGCTTCAGGAACTGAATGAAACAAAATAATGCCAATATTGGTGGCGACCCTATTTTGTATTCTCCTCACTAACAAGGTGCAGTTCCATGTCTTATTTGCTGGACTACCCATTGGAGCCTGAATTACAAGGTTTTCCTGTGGCACTATTTGCCACTGTGGTCCCTGGACACTTCTCAGAGATCCTCTAATTCATATTCATGGAAATCCCATGAACTGAAGGAGAGATATTACCCACAATTTAAGGGTAAGATTTTGGCACAAGCAGCCCCTCCATCCTGGGAGCCCAAACTCCCAGTAAATCACCACAGACTCTGGCACTGTGTGCTCGAAGCACCTTTCCCCTGGCAGTGGCAAACCTTTGCCAGAGTTCACAACCAAGGAGCATATGGGGAACTAACATTAACTGATTTACAATTTAAGTGTGTTAAAAACAAAAAGTAAAATACTTGTCCTCATGGATTTCTGCCAAATATACACCCTTTGTTCTATACAAGGCACAGTTCTAAAGCAAGCACTACCAGGCACTAGGAGGTTAGGGAGCATTTCCCATTATCCCAGTTTAATAAAACTGGTTTTTTCAGCGTTATTGTGCTAGAACACAATATAAAATAAAATCAGTTTTATAAACTATTTTCTGTCCTTTAATAACTACATTTTAAGTAAGTATTAGGATTGGGAAAGGTTTGACTCATAAATTTTGTACAGTCAGCAATTCCAGTAATGCCTTGGCAGGTGTAATGGGCTGCTGAGCATTGCTGGTTTGTGTCCAAGCAGATACAGCAGGCAATGGCCGAGATCCACAGCTCCTGTAACTGGTGACAGCTCAGGGTCCACATGGGCTCACTTGTTTGTGCTGAACTGAGGGCAAGGACTACCAAGTGACCATTGAAACCACTTGCCAGGTCAAACTCAGGTTTCCTTTTCCTTTGGCACAAAAGGAAGACAGAGAGGCTGCAGGGAATGCACATTCCTTTCACACTGCCTGAGGCAGGAGGATCCAGGTCAGGGCAGCAGGGAAGGCCACAGTGCACTTACTGGCTCTCTGAGTTTGTGGTTATTTTGGATTATTGTTCCAGTAACACTGTTTTCAGCCTCTTCTGAATTTTCATCCTTCTTGAGTATTTTCAGTGTTTTGAATGGGCCTAGAGCTGAAAGCTGTAACTCAAAGAAACCTGTAATAACACAAATGCTTACACTAACTTTTACAGGCGCCTTTCAGACACCTCTGGAAGCAAACCTCAGAGTGGGATAAATCCAGAAATCACAGCCAACACGGCTTGCACAGTTAAATGGGAGAGTATTTAGAAGGAAGATCCCATTTCAAGGTGAATGAGTTTGGCAAGGACTTGCTGCAAAGAGATTGAACCATAAACTCCTTTTTGCACAGCACAGGAGACCTTGAGCCCCAAAGGGCAGCTGAATCTTTGGCAGAATAAGCTTCTACACTGCAGTGTAATGATACCAACAGCAACAACCTTGCACTAAGTGTGGTCAGATGGCACCTTCCAGGAGGACACATGGTATGCTTTAATGAAGAGCAAACAGTTGCCTGAATATATGCTAGACACAAATTACTGAAACTCTGATGATAGGGGCAAGATGTTGCTAACAGAATTTCCAATACAAAGACCAGCATCTTCTCAATGGAATGGTGGTGGCCTTTAGGGGTGAAATGTTCTTGGCACACTGTTACAACCTGAAACCAGCCTTGCTCAGGGCAAGCTTGACCAAGGTTGAAGAAATGATTCCAGGAGAAAAACAGTCAAAATAGTCCAAACAAAATTTGTAAAGGACTTCAGTATTATTTTGAAGGCATTCTTCTGATCTGGAGAAAGGAAAATTCAAGCTCCCCCCTACAAAGTATTCTTTTCATTCTTGCCTCAGCTCAGGACTTCTATTTCACCAGAAATATACTTATAAAAAACTGCTAAAATCACATTCTGGAATCCTAAATGACCTATGTGGAAGAAATGTCCTAAATCAACTGGAACTGTTGGCTAATGTGTGAGCATTTCCAATGGAAAAAAAAACCCAACAAAACAACAAAAACAAACAGAAGGACCTGAATGTAAAAGCTGCTCTTTCATTTTCCTACAGAATGCTGGATTACTTCTGATAAAACTTGTAATTTATAAAAATCTCTTTCTTTGGAGAAGGTACAATTCACCCCCTGTACTCTCATAATTAGAGAAAAATGAACCTGCTAAGTGATTTAATGATGAAAAAGTAGGGAAACTAAGAGTTAAACTTCCTATGTTCACAATGGACACTGTTAATTTTCAAAGGTGAAAAGGGAAGTGAAAAAAAAAAAGGAGCTTAGGAGATGAGAAAGTACTGGAGTTTCCTGCTTAATGCTGTTTCCAATGCTCAGCTGCAGGTAATCCTGTGTATAAAAGTCACATTTTTCTTACCTAAACCTTGTAACAGCAGTATTCAGATCTTCCAGAACAAGACATACACTCTTAGAAAGTAAGGCTGATACCCAAGCAGAAAAATAATGGAAGAAGTGGGACAAACCCCCAGACATTCCTCTGTTCGATGGATTAGAAAAGTCAAAATCAAACACCCCCAAATTTAAACCAACCTAGCCAAGAGTTATTTCCTAGCTTTCGTTTCTTTTTGTCACAACATTGTTACTGAAACGTGGATTTTGGTTGATGAATTTATTTGTAGCACAGGACTGTGTGACAAGCAATGTTTCTGCATTTTGTCGTGTGTCATTAGTTTCCTCCCCATAAACCATGCAGGCTGTCACTCAAAAAAACCTTCCACGGGTTTTTTTTAATCTCAATAGATTAACTGTTGAATTATTTAAAAATAAGGAGTGAAAAATGAGCTGGAGTAGTGATATCTGGGTTAATTAAATCACATTTTTTTTAAGGGTATCCTGACATTTGAAAAAGTGGCCAAGCACATTCTGCATGCTTGTTTTGATACAGATACATCTGTCAGGAATTCACAGGCTTGTATGGGAATTCCAGGATTGTGTGTGTTGTAAAATAAATCTGTATGGGTCTGCTCCCAATCTAAATACACTTCTGACTAAAGCTCTCACATGCATCTAGAAATCTAGCAGATCAAAATATGTTTCCAGGAACTGTAACTTATTTGATTTATATACAAAATCTAACAGGTGATGAAAAAAAAAATACATTCAAGAGTTACTTGAACTCCCCTGTAATGGACTCCTACCATTAGATCTTACTTTATTGAATGATTCATGCCTTATTGGCTTTTCTAGATTGACTTTTATATTTCTGCCTTGCTATTTTAAGATGTGTTATCTTTAATCCAAAAACTGCCATCCTACCTAAATCTATTTAGAATTTTCTATGATTAAATCTCATTGAATGAAGATTAGTGAGAATTACAGCTCTTTCACAACACAGTCTGAGGGAACACACCAAGCACAGTTTGGCATAACCCAAAAATGCCTTATTCACTTTTACATTTTATTGTATCAAGATGTGAAGCTATAAAATGAGAGGGATTTTTTCTTAACTGAGAAAAACCAATGGGAGACACACTGATTTGTGTTCAGCTTGTTCCTCACAGCAGAAAGCTTCACATACATTCATGAATATTTGTGCTATGTCCAGAACACGAGACACGGTGTTTCTGTAGAGATGCTGACAGGGACCCAGGTCTCAGGGTAGGAGGGAGCTCAAACTAGGACATGCTTGAACCACAGAGCAGTTCCTCTGGAACTTGACTGCTTTGCAGGAAATTCTCTGACTTGGAGCCACCACAGATGGCTCAAAATCTGTCTGCACATGCAATTAGCAGAAAATAAAGAGAAAATTGCCATTATTTGGGAAAGACCAGGGCAATTACTGAAAAAAGTACATTGAAGCTTTTATATCACATACTTTGTTTACTTCAGATAAAATCCCACTCCCCATTTAAAAGCTCCTAGAAATTATTTCCTTGGTCATTTAAGGAACCTGGAGCATACTGGGTGGTTTGAAGTTACCTGAATCCCTGAACTTCGAGGTGGCAGCAGTGGACAGGGACTCTGACTTTGGGCCTGATCATGTTGAATGCTTAGCAAAAACAAGGACTTTATTTCTAATGCCTTTTGAGCAACAGCTCTTTTTACAAAAAAGGTAAAAATTTTACATATTTTTAATATACAGTCTCAAATTTTAATTGAAGAAATAGCACTTAGAAGTTATTCCTCTGCAGAGTAGTTAACAAGTATTAATTAAAATACCCATACTAACTTCATCACCTTATTGACTAAATTAAACATTTTTCTTTAAAAAAATCCATATAATAGTTTAATCTGAAATTTTCCCCAAAGTTTTGAGTTAGTGCATGATTATTTCTAATGGAAAATCTCAGTATCTCTTTTCTGCAATGAAAATGTTTAAAGGATAAAATTCTTTAAAAACAAGTTTTCATACATTGCTAATTTCAGATAATTAAAATAAATCTTCCCATGGTTACTATTATGAGAGATCAGCATTTTGCAAACAGGAAAGTTTAAGATTAAAAAATCCAGGTATGTGAAGTCTGTTAAATAAAAGTACTCCAGTTACTGGTCAGTTACGCAGTTACATCAGAGTACATGATAAGTAAGTCCACATTCCTCTGAAACAGCTTCTGGTTTTGGGGTGTATTTTAGAGGCAAAACAATGTTAGTTGCACTATGAGTTGTTGATTTATTGAACTGTAGATGAAATAGCCTCAGACACTACCTGAACTGCTTCCCACTTGAACTGTGCAGGCTGCTGCTTTGCCAGTATTTCAAAGTATGTTTAGCTGAGTAAGCATATTTTGAACATTCCAACAGGGTGGAGTCACCTCTTCACTTGGTCTGCACTTCATGAGAGCTTTGGTACAAAAAGGCCCAAAGCTATACATGGGGGGAAACAGGCATAAATAAACGTAAAATAAGGAACTCTCTAAAGCAGTTTCCACCCTCCAGCATCCTCCCTAGTAAAGGGCATGAGAGAACCTGATGTCATGAGGAGTGTGGGAGTCCCTTGGGAGCTTCAGGTCCCTTCCCTTTCCCCTTTCCCTCTCTCTGCCCCTTCCCCTCGCTGAGCTCTTGCAGCACTGCATAGGCTGTGTGCCACTTAGGATGTTTTCTGTCACCTGAAGTGAGCTCAGGGGCTCAAGCAGCACCTGAGGAATGGCTCCGTCCCCTCCACCAACCACTCCAGTGCCAGGAGCTGGAGGTGAGAGAGGGGCTGGCCCCAGCTCTGCCCAGGAGCCCCCTGCCAGAGCAGCCCTCACCCGCTGAGGACACTGCACCAACCACCTGCTTGCTCAGCAGGGTACCCAGGGCTGCCAACAGGATACGGGGAAAATGCACGTCAGTACGAGAATGTCACGGGGCCACAGGCCCAATCTTCTCCCCAGTGACAGACCTTACTCCTCAGGACTTGAAAGGACTCAGGATTTGCGCTGGTTTTGGCTGGGGTAGAGTTAAATTTCTTCCCAGTAGCTGGTAGTGGCTGTGTTTTGGATTTGTGCTGGAACAGTGCTGATAACACTGGGGTGTTTTAGTTCTTGCTGAGCAGGGCGTGCACAGAGCCAAGGCCTTTTCTGCTCCTCTCCCACCCCACCAGTGAGGGCTGGGGGCCACAAGGAGCTGGGAGGATACACATCCAGGACAGCTGACCCCAACTGGCCACGGGGACATCAGGACCATACAGCATCACTGCAGTATAAAAAGCTGGGGGGGGAGGAGGAGGAGGAAGGAGGGATATTTGGAGTGATGTCCTTTGTCTTCCCCAGTCACTGTGACCTGTGATGGAGCCCAGCTTTCCTGGGATGGCTGAGCACCTGCCTGTCCAAGGGAGATGGGGAATGAATCCCTGGTTTCACTTTGCTTGTGCACACACTTTGCTTTCCCTATTAAACGGTGTTTATTTCATACCGTGAATTTTCTCACTTTTTCTCACTTTTTTTTCCGAATCTCCCCTGTGTCCCACGGGCATGAGGGAGCGTGCTGCTGTGTGGGGCTCAGTTTCCACCTGGGGTTGAACCATGACAGAGTTTCTCTCACAATGAAACCCTTTTTCAACTACAGAGGGGAAGGCCACTTAAATGACAAAGAAGAATCTGTATGAAACAAACTACAGAAGAAGCTTCCCCACCCTTCTCTTTCCAGGTTTCAGAGGAGGTTCTTTGCTGGGCTGCTCTGAACACGGGTAACTCAAAGAGGAACAGGCAGTTTCACATCAGCCTGGGACCTGGGCTGTGCAGGAACAAGGCTGGAGGCAAATAACCCTCCAAGGACAGGTCTGATACAGTCTGGTTACCTTGATGGAGGGAAGACAGTGCCTGGGCTTGAGCTGTCATTCCATTTAACCATCTGGTATGGAAAAGCAGAGCATGTAGTTCAGGACTGCAAGCTCATGCTTGTTTCTAAGTCATCATCGGCCAATACCTAGTTCCAAGCTCCATGGTGAATATTTGAGCACTTCCACAGACATTGTGCAAAAGAAAGAAACTTTTTAATGGAAAAATGGCTGTGTGTATCAACTGTGGGCTAAACATCTTCAGCTTCAACAAATAACTGGCCAAGGCAGTGGTCAAGTATGAAAGACTACAAAGTACAGTGCATTATTTTCAACTTCTAGTCACTTTTTTTTTTTAAATGGGTTTAGTTGTCGTTAGTTATCTGTTACCTGCTCTCCAGAATTTACTACTGATATTCATTAGTGTTACAGGAGTACTTGACTGAATTTTAGGGCATTGCTGTGGTACTGTGTACTCTGGACAGGGTTAATATAGATATTAATGAGGAGAAATATAATACAGGGCAAGGCTGGGAACAAGAGCCATTGGTTTGGGGGATGTATTGCATCTTTGGGGAAGAAGGAGAGGCTAAAAAGTAAATTAAAACGCTGCCTTTAAAATAAGCTTAGTAACTCAATGTGGAACTAAAGTAGTATCTCCGACTTCAGAAGTCCTTTTAGTTCAAGAGGTGTGTGATCTAGTGTTACCTGTTGTTATTTCAACCTTAAGGTATCCAAATATTGGTAAATGTAAATAAAAATGGGGGAGGAAGGAGAACACAGCTATAACAACCATGCAGATAATCAAAGAGTGCTCCCTGAAAATACAAAGATTTTGTCTTTAAAATATAAGTCAAAACTAATCATGAGACCATGATGCATGGTACTTTCAGCACAGCTGGGCAAATAATGCCCTTTTATGTTGATTGTGTGAGGCTGATACTTGGAGCCATCACCGTAAGAGTTGCATTTGCTTGGGATGATCAGGAACAATTAAAATGTCTAATTTGAAAGAAAACTCATGCAACTCTTTATTTATTATTTAGCTAATGGGAGGGGCTTTCATCTTTAAATGTTCATCTATTATTTAGAAAGGAAAATGCAGCACCGTGGGGTTTTTTCATATATCAGATGATTTTTTTATCTGCAAGGGCTGAATATAACAGTTTATAAATGGACAAAAATAGCTTTTGAAAGGTACTGCAGGATTTTCCAAGTGACAGAATATCTGTGAAAAAAACCATTATGCTTCAAACATCCCCACCCCAGAAGACAAGATAAATAAATAGCATTATTTCACACAAGGAAGTTATAATGTTGAACATGCAAAGATCTGTTTTCTGCCTATAAACATGATATGTAGAAGGTCTGTCCTGGAGCTTTCCCCACCTGCCAGGGCCCATGAGAGCCCTTGAGGCCCTGGCCAGAGTATCCCCAGATGGATTAGACTGTCAGTGTAGAATGCCCCACACTGATAATAATGTGATATGATGCTCTGGAAAGGTCTGATTTCCCCCTAAACCACCTGGCTAATAAATAAGCTTTCTCCCACCTCACTTTTTGGTCAGTTTAGGCTCACTCTTTGCTCTCTGATGCACCCAAAACTATGGCACTAAAGTCAATTTTTATGCAGATCATTCTGTCTATGTCCTGCCACCTATTACCTTATCATGTGTTATGTCTTTCTGAGGTTACAACTTACTTAGGGTGTTTATTTGAATAATTTTACATCAGAAGAGTCCCTGCTGAGATGCCCTAAACTCCACAGAACAGAGTTCCCCAAGCCTCTGGTTTCTTTATCTTCTTTGGAGGCTGAAGCAGGGGTGAGGCCTCTATAGCTGAGCCATTTCAAACTCCTTCTCCACTTGCCCTCTACTAATCAGAACTCAGATGTACTGAAGAGTGGTGTCCTGCATGCCCAATTCACATGGAGTTTTTCCAGAGTGGCCTGACAGTGACAGATCCATCAAGCATTGCTTCTGAAGAGCAGCTCCCAGTCTCCCCTGCCAACTACTAGTTGGAAGGCAGAAATCAGCCAAGATACAGAAGTTTTAAGACACATTAGGAGGCTAAAAGCACAGTGCATTTCATTCTGGGTGTAGATTTACCAACTTTGAGGTGCCAGAGGATGTTTATTGTGTATATTGTCTATAAAATGACATTACTAAAGCATCTTCTGCTTTCAGAAGGCTGCAAAGGCCAGTATACACCATCAGCAGAGGACAGCACACATCCTTTATACATCCATAAAGATTTCCAATACACTTGTTGGTGAACTTGTCTGAACTCCATTATTATATCCAAAGACAGTAGCCAGCAGCTATTCAGAAGTGCTCAGAAAATGTGTTAGCAGTTAGCAAGTGAATTCATTTTTCTGTTTTAAAATTCTTTCAAGAACTACTAAACTACAATAACAATAGAACCTTTGACACTCTTACCCAGACCAATGTTTGGACACCTGACATGCTTGAGTGAAGTGTGACAGCATCTCTCACCAGCCCATGTTACACAGTCACACAGCATCTCCCCATAGCTGGGAACTCCCTGTAGATGGACACACTGTGCTGTAGAGGCAGGTGGAGAACTTTCCTGCAGGAATGGGACCACATAAACTCCACAGCTTTCCCCTGCCAACACCAGAACTCCCTGTGTGCAGCTGGCCCTCACTCACTGCCAGTGGGAATTATACCTGTGAAATGATCTTCCAGATACTTAAACCCATGGTACATTTAACTACAAGACACTGGTGGCATAACCAGATTTATGAGCCCCCTTGAGTTATGCAATACTGACAGAAATGCTGATACCACCTATTTTAGTCTCAACATTTTAACACCAGTTACTTTGGTTACCAAAGATTTTGCTGTGCAAAGATCAGTAATAAGTAATAATAAGTGTTAAACTCCCTAAAAATATTTTACATGTTTCTTATGCAATGGAATGCTACAATTTTCCGAAGTCAGTGATATGTCAGTGGTCTGCCTTCTCCTTTTCTGTGGCACTGAAATCTCAATATGCAATTGCTGTATTTTCTCTCCACTATCCAAAACCAATTCCACAAAACCAAACCAAACCAAATCAAACCCAAAAATCCACTTATTGATCATTGCTGCAACTGCCAAAAAATCCACTCAGTCCAGGACACCCAAGGGCATCCAAGTTGTGCTTGCAACTTTGGCTTTCACTTAGGAGTGATCCAAGGGGTTTAGGAGCTGGTGGAAACCACACCAATAAAAGCACAAAGTAATGTAACAGCTGCGTTTCTGACATTAGTGTTTGTATAAATACAGCATCTTTCACACTAGGTCAGAAAACAGTGTATATTTTTATAAAAATAAATCTGTTTTCTACAGCAAGCAAACCATTAGAGAATATAAAACTCCTCAGTTTGTGTGCTTCTCACCTCCTTAAAATTCCAGAAACAACGGAAGAGCACATGCGTATGTACACACACACACACACACACACACACACACACACACGTCAATTAGAAGAATAATGCCAAGAAATGATTAATGTGGTATATCTGATACACTATGAAAGAATTAGTCACTTTAAAGAATAAAAAAATTGCCAAAAAGAAAGCTATTTTGAGTGCATCCTGTACCAAAACACTCAACAGGGTTTGAGAGAAAAAGATAAGAGAAATTTTTATTATTCTATAATAAGAATACAGGTAGCTGAGAGGCTTTTTTGCTCTTCATCTGTTGTCAGAGCTAGGTACAAAGAAGCTTCCCATAGGCTACATCACATCCATGATTATGAAGATACTTAAAATCCCAGAAAAGGATTTATCAAATTACCCTTTGATTACATTGAATGATTTACAGATAGATCATTACTCACCTGCATCCAGAACTTAATGCTAAAGGAAATAGTTCGTGAATGAAAGACCTATTTTGTCACATGCAAAGTGCTTTATTTCCGCAAATTGTTGGGAAAAATAGGTAAATCCTCCACCCCCCAACCCTATTGTAACTCTGATATGATTGAATACAGGTGCTAAAACAATACTATATTTGTATCCAATAGACTCATAACTGAGAAGCTTGTAAGTATGAAGCACATGAGCAAGTTAGAAAAAAAATATTTGATTCAGATAAAAGGCTGCAGCTAAAAACTTGAAAATTGCATTTCCTTGCATCTTTGTCCATATCCAAATGTTAGCAGTGCCTGGAGATGGATTCAGCCTATGCTTTCACTGGGTGGATGGTCCTTACCCAATCACTGTATTAAATATTTATTTGTCCATTTTGAAGCTAAGATTCACATTAGATTTCAGAGCATGACTACATTTGTAGTCAGGTTATCATTGCTCCTTTACTTAATAGTAAAGGCATGCAGCAGTATGTCTCTAATTGTGGAAAACATTCTTAATAAATCAATCATGGTTGCATTTTAAAAATTATTTTACAAGTGGTAAAATATTTTTGCTTAATAAAATAGCCAAAACTGACTGAAATATTTATTTACTAAAACAGACAACTGTTTTTAAAAAAGTCAAAAAAACCCTCCAACCAAATTATGACATGTTCTTCTCAGACCAGCGACTGATAATTTTATACTGCTTGCACCACATTAGTAGTTGTGTAGGCTGAAAAAGGAGGTTTATAAACAACTATTTTTTTTTTGGTGCTTATTAGTACTCTAACTGTGGAGTCTTTTTCAGTGATTCCAGACTATCTTCCCCTCAATACTTTATGTGATTTTTAAAAATGTTTATTTTAGGAGATGCTTTTTCCCTCCCAAAAGGTTTAATATTTTGTAAACATTTCCATGTAAAACATGCTTTTGCTCTCTGCATGTGTCCTACCCAATATGGCATTTAAAATAATGTTCCCAACTGGATTTCCAGGGGTCAGATGCAACTTGGCAAGGCGGAGACAATGAACTGATTATACCTTTGCATTTGGTTTGGGGCGATTGTTTGCAGCCAGTGCAGCTGAAGAGTTAAAGCCATGTGCTGAATTTAAATCTATAAACATGAACGATGGTGCCAACTTGGCAGCGAATCCTGCATTGAAAAGGAACGGGGCTCCCTGGCTGCCCCAACGGAGGCAGCAGGAGGAGGGGGAGCTGCTGCCTCCCCAGGCTGCACATGTGACGCCCCCAAACAGCCCCTACTTTGCAGAAAATCTCTTTACAACAGAACAAGAAAGGTCACAGTTTGCATTTCAATGGGCATATTAAAAGGAGATCTGGCATTATTTTATTCCTTCATAAGAAAATTCTCAGATCTCAAGCTACAGCTATAAAGATAAGTGGTTTTTGTAACTGAGTTAAAATCAGTCCAACTCAAGCAGGGCTTACAGGTTTCAGGGTAATGGGCTACAGTGAGCCAGCCTAGAAATGAGATGTCAGCTCCCAGCAAAACTGCAATAGTATCCTGCACAATGCGTTCAGACACACCATTTAAAATTCAAAATTCAGCTTGGAAGGAATCGAATTACAGTGGATAAATCTATATTTCATTTTAAGAAAAGGCCATACCTCCTCTAAAACTAGAGGATGAAAATACGAACGGCTTTCAATTTTCTGAATCCCAAAAGATGCCTACTCTTTGTCAGTCTGTACACAAATAAAGGTCTCCACACCATCTCTGCATCTAAGTAAGCAGGAAACATTGCAGGATGTAACCCAAACATACTTAAATAGACACAGAAAGAAAAAAGAGCACCCAAACCCAAACCAGAAGGGAGATTAAGCTAATGCAATGTTTTCTGTTAAAGGACAAATGTCATCTTTTATTCAGCTGGACTCTTTTTCACAGAAGATAAAGCACTCCAGTGCAGTGGTGAGCAGTGCCCTCTCACTGCCTCCAGACGCACGGACATTTGATTTGCTGCTGATTAGTGCGGGCAAAAGAGGGGGGGAAAGCTGGCATCAAGTCACATCCTCCATCTTAGTTCCAGCTGGTACCAAGCTCTGAAGAAACAAAGCGACTTCAGACTGTGCAATCATATATTCATGACCAAGAAGAAATATAAAAACCAGCACGTTTGAATTCCTGACAACCATAGAAGAATAGTGCATTGGCATGTTGAATTTTTCCAGCCAGCCTTTGCTGACCTATAAACCTTTGTGACTGGAACAAATGCAAATAGAGCTGACTTGCCTCCTAAACTACTGAAGGGTATTCAAGCCGAGTTGTGTCTAACAGGCTAACAATAACCCACTGTCCCACCCATGCAAAACACACAGTCTGGGAAAAACAGCTTTAGAAAACCACTTGACGGAGACATAAAGTGCAGACTATGCCAGAAGAAAAAAAAAAAAGCCATCTTTCTTATCTTTTTTATACTTCACCTAAAATTCCAAAATGTAAAGTAATATGGAGTAAATATCACAATTAAATGAAGAGCACACAGTTTTAAAAACAGGCTGGAAATTGGCAGCTGAAAAAATCAGGGACTGCACTGTCTGAAGTCCCAGCGGCTTCAGCCACCAAATTTCATGCCCTAAAAGCAAACTTACAGTAAATGACAAACCTGAAAAATGGTTGTGGGCTAACCAATTGTATATTAGCACTGAACTACACTACACTTCAGGAAAAGTGTATTCAGAGTAAAAGGTCTGCTTGACTACAAAAATTCCTGGATATTTCTCTTTAAGTGATCCTGTGATTTACTGAATGAAGGGAGATAACTGACAGTATTGACTACTCCAGCTTCCACACAGGTCCAAAAAAAGCTTCAGGCGAGGAAGATCCAACTCATACAGTAACTCAACAAAATCTCTTCCAATTAGAGAAAGGAAAGGAGGCACTACTGCAGGGCATTTATTCAGTGACACAAATAATTTCTCTTCATGACGAAGCTAAAGTGGGGAAGTGGGCGGCTCTTTTCCCAAGTATTTGCATGCCCTCACTATCCTTGTATTTGACTGAGTACAGGTCTGCGACTGAACAGGACCAAGCAGCCTTCCCTTGGCTGACCTTCACAAGAGGCCAGTTAAAGCAGCCTCAGTCCCTGTGCAGATAGAAAGGGCTGAACGAGAGCACAGGAATGCACGGGGAATGTGGTGCTGCCTCAGTGCTCCTGCTGTGTTAGGCAGAGCCACTAGGGATAGAGTCTTGCCCTAGACTTCAACCTAAGCAGTTTCAGCTTATCAGATAAATTTGTGTGTCTAATTTATCCTTCCTTAATTCAGGTATTCATCCATCTTATTCCCTGAAGCTGTGGATGTAAGCAGTGAAGAAAAAGGGGCACCTCGTGATGAACACTCAGATTACAAACTGACTGTGCTGGAAGCCTGGGCTGAGCAAACTCCTGATCTGGTACTGAGATTTAGACCCCAGATCTCATCTTCCTAAAGCAGAAAGAATGCAGGTCAGAGCACAAGTCCTATAAGCAGCTGCCATTAGTCTTCTTGCATTCAGCAAAGTATTTGCGTGTCTAAAATTGATTGTGTGCAAATGCTTGGATTCTGAGCATGACAGATACATTTTTGAAACTTTTTCAACATCTGGCTTTTAAGAACAGAGTGTTAAGGAAAGCTGAGAAGATTTGTCTCAAGTTTCCATTAAAGCGCGTATGACATACAACCATTTCATAAACATTCCCCCATTCCCTCATAAAAAAACCAGAGGCAACTGGCAGCCAGAATAGCTTAAAAGATACCACCAAAAGAGAAGCTCAAATTTCTATCACCTGGGAGAAAAAGGTAAGGCAGAACCCTTGTAAGAGGCTACTGAATTTGCACAGGAAGAGGGAAGTCTCTTCAGAAACAAATGTCAATGTACGTGCGCCCTGGGAGGTTTAAAGCAGAGTCTGGCTGCATGTGGAATCACTTCAGAATCACTGACTTACATGCAGTGACAGATGCAAAAGACATCCAAAATAGGTAACATACCTGTGGGGAATTCTCATCAATGAACTTAAAAATCTGCCATTTTGGCATGTTCTTTATGAAAGGAGATCTGTATCCCCAGCTCTCTTGGACATCCAGGAGCTTTGGACTTGCAGCAGCCCACGGGGTGTTTAGGCTGGAATTCATCCCATGAGTAGCAGCTGCCTCTGTTAGGAACCAAGTGTGACTTGCCTTTTAGGCTGCTTGTGCAGCCAGAGGAATAAGATGTAATGACAGGAATTGTCTTCTGAGGTGACAGAAGGCATTCCCCACCTCTAGAGCCATTACAAGGGGATGTTGATGTCCTTGATGCCCTCAAAAACAAGATGTAACATCCAGAGGCTGAAGCTTTCTGTCCATAGTCTTGTGTTATAAAGCAAAAACATATCCCAAAAATAAATTAAATTCCACTACACTGAAATTGCAAATGGTGAAACAAAAGCAGGTATTTCATTGAAACTCACTGACGGTCATCTCTTCCTTGTGCTTCTGCATAAATTTTGTATCCTCTAACTGTTTTTTGGTTTTACATGCTTTTTCAGTGGCATTGGTATTGATCCTAGTTTGTCTGGATTTGCAGCATTTATAGGCATTGTGGGGCTAAAGCCTGTAGAAAGACAAATATGAGAATATGAAAGGCATGCTCTTCCTTTTGGTGTTAGTGTTGCAGAGTGTCAGCAATATTCTGCCATGTGATGAAATCAAGGATGATGAATGAAGCCAAATTACCATTATTCTAGCTTAGAGACAACTAGCAGACAGTTCTGCAAAAGCATAAAGATGTGTAAAAAGTCTCTTTTACATCTAGTGTGCTGCAGCAAATTTATTCTGTGGATTAAAAGGAATTTACCTCTGAAGCATATATGACAATGCACAGATTTTATGGACTTGCTTCAAAGTGAAAAACAACTATGCTTTTTCTTTTTAAAAATTTTTTTCCTGCTACAGTTCCAAGAATTTGAAGGGTCAGATGAGTTTCAAAAGCATTAACTTATCTAAAACTTTCATCTTCTCCTTGCTAACTTTTTGAAATATGGAAGCAGGCAAAGCACAGCTGAAAGGTGAGCTCCCAGCTGTGGCACTGCTCCAGTACAGGGCTGCAGGATGTCTCACACATTTGTTAGAGGCCTCTTGGAAATGCACAGGCTCTGTTTACTCAAACCAATCAAACCTGACACAGAAAAGCCTGCCTCAACCTCCCTTGGGTCAGGACACTGCCCCATGCACCTCCTGGCTCTCAGCTGACATCACCTCCTCCACCTTGTCATTCACAGGACTGTTTGCTGGGGGGTAGAACACGTTTTCCCAAAGGTCTGCTCCACCAGACAGCTCCATGACTCATTATAATAAAGCTAAAAAAGTAGTGGTAGATACCATGGTTCTCTTCATTCTATTTTTCATATCCTTGTTCTTTTTTGAAAGCACTGACAATTCTTACTAATGCCAAAGACACGCATGACAAAGCCATTTGGTCTTTCAGGACCGGTGACAAGACCAACCTGTGGGCCCATGGGGGATACTATGGACACGCAGCCAGAAGAGCATGAACTTACAGGACACTTCACACATGGGTCATGTCTTACATGAAGCTGAAGAGCAGGGGAAAAAAAGGCATTCCCAGCATTTTTTTTTTTTTGAAACAGCAGAATTTTTCAGTGATTCCTTTTGTCTTTCTGCAAGAATACCTGAGTAGGTGTTTTGGTCAACTGAACTTCAAATTCAGACTAAATGGCCTTTGCAGTCCAATGGTTCCTTGATTAAGTTTCTTCATATGAGATTGGGAAATCATCAACAGTAGAGATTAGATATACTACAAAAGGGTTAATCAGAATGCTCTGACTGCTATGAAAACCTCAGCAAGCTAGGAAGATGAGACACATGCACAGATGAGACAAATGCAAACCCAGCACTAGCAGGACGCTCACATGGGGAGCTTTACACATACTATAAGCTCAAGAATGAACTCAGAAAACCACCTTTTAGGTCCACTGTCACTAAACCCTTGGCTAGTGGTTTCCTATTTCTAGCTGTCGCTTTTTTTTGAAACCCAAAGGCAGCACAGATTTTCCACCCATCGCTGTATGAAGATGGTCCAGGGTTTCCTTCTGCCAGTCCCTACTGCAGCGTTCTCAAGGGTGAAACTGGGTCCACAATCACAAGACCAGTGGAGGTTGCTGCTTTCCTCAGCAGTACTTCATTTTAGAAATGCTAAAGGACACATATGTAGATAATAAAAGTACTCATGGGGTCCTGGGAAAATGAAGATACAGTCTTATGATAAAAGACAAGTTTTTCATATTTATTCCTCTGAAACTGCCTCTTGGAAAATAATTCAGATGCAAACCAAAAGGTATCAAAATTCATTTGGCACGGTATATGTAGACTACTGTTTATATCCCAATATTTGTATTCCGATACTAGAGTTGAGCAGCCACTTCTAAAATATTCTTATCTGGGTCTACCTTTGCCTCACTTACACTTTTTGGGTTTTCCCCCAATTTTAAAATGCAGACATCTGAGGAAGGAGGAAAACATTGTTTCACATTATCTTTAAGGAAACATTAGTTTGATGAGACTTTGCTAAATAAAATGACAAGATTGTTACTTCTCCAGGGGCAGTTCTGTTCCTACAGATGATCTTCCTGCCGTCCTTGTGTCAAATGACTGGAATTTCAAGGTACAGAGACTTCAGACTGTTTTATTGTCTGAACTTTGGGATAGCTTCATGTGCATTTCTAAATAGGCCAAAATCCTCTGCTGTGTAGCTACAAGACACATGCAAGAGGAGCTTTCTCATTCCTGCTGCCTTAGTATAAAACTCTACATACAATTGACTTCTTAGGGCACTCAGGAAAACAATCACCCTCTGCACTGCATTGTCATCCACGTATCAGTTATTAGTTTTTATCCCTTTGCTTTGAATTAAATGGGTATATAAACTGCCTTCATGAAAAATCTTATGGGCATTTATAATCCCATGTATTTATAAATCTTTTTCATTGCTCTTTGTGCTTAAGAATTGAAGAGATGTAATTTGTACACCAAGTTCTGTCTGTACACTAAATATCCTGCAGAAGTCACACAGAGTGGAGATGCTGTGGTAGAACAGCTTTATCTCTACCCTGCTCACCATGAGACCTCAGAACTGTGAAGGTCAGAGCAATACAGATCTTCAGAACGGAATGCCAATAAAACAGCAGCACCACACCTGACATCATTGTATCTGCAATGTTCTGCTCAAGATAGTGGGTGAGAAAGAGTTGACAAAAGAACCAAATTGACAAACGTATTTGCTGTGTTCTCTCCACTTCACATACCCTTAGAACCACGTACTGAAACAGAATACACCTCTCTGTCATGGAGGAAAAGAAACAGCCAGAAAGGACCAATGAAATCACTTACAGAAAGAATCGTGGAAGATTACAGGGGAAATCAAATGTTAAAATATAAAAAATGCAGAGTTACCTAATTCAAATCTACCTCCTTATAAACTTTCTTGCTTCCAGTGATGAAGAACGACAATCCCATCTGTGCCTTCCTGCCTCGTGTGTGTAACGTGCTTCCACTCAGCTTGCTTTACTTATGGGAGATATCAGACCACGTGAAAAGCAAATACTGGGATTTTCTAACTCACCTGATACTGTGGGTAAATTGTTCTCCAGTCCTAACCAAATTCAAAAATATTTCCTAATACTGAAAAAAATATGTTGAGTCTTCTTGATTATCATCACAACAAAAGTCATGTTCTGGAAAGCGTACGTGCCAAAGACAAAACATGTGCAGTAGCTATATACAAAGTTGGAAAAAAGGACCTCTTCTAATCCATTCTTTAGTTTAAAAAGATTACTAAAAACATATTTTGTCAAAGTGCTATAGAATATTCTTTTAAAATGGCAATAAAAAATAATTTGCCTTAAGTGGAAGCTCTTACATGGTTACTGTTCATTAGCTTCAGTTTAATAAGCACTCCCCCAAGAAAGGCTCTGCTGGGCTGGATCTGCCCAAGTTTGGCAGAGAATATTGTACTAAAGAATTTAAAGATGGGCAGTGTAGAAACACCAAAAAAAAGTTTGTATTTGGGACTTTGGCTGAATAATAAATAATATTAATAAATACTGTTTCTGTGAGTCAGGAGCACCCTTTGAGAGCATGGCTTTGTCCAACATCCTTTGATAATATGCTGTGGGAGGAGCTAAGAAAAGGGAAGACAGTGATTGGGAGGTGAGGGAACAGGAGAGAGGAAAAGTTTGAGCCTGTCTCTTCTGGCAGCTATTACATAAGGGCAGCAAGCAGGTAGGTGTGTCTGGAGAGCTCAGTGTTTCAGTGCACAAGTGACAAGACTGTTGTGTCATGCACTGCTGTCCCGTCTGACTTGGTGGTCTAATACCTGACACATGCATCAAAAGCAGTTGAATCTCCTACAAATTATATAAAGATTTTTTTTTTCAAATATAAGATAAAGCCGATTGTCACGTCTCAACCTTTTGCTTAGAAAGATGTATTTTGTCAAGTGGGCTAGAAAAGTCTATTTATATGTTTATTTCATGACCCTAATGTTAAATAGAAGGAGTTCTGTTTGTGCAGTACTCCAAACATGCCGTATTGCAAATACAGGCACACATCACTCGGCAGCCTTGCTCATTCAGGCCAGCTCATTCAGGTGGCTGCAGGTGCAGATACTGGAGGTGAGAGCTACTTCTTTGCTTCGCCCCGAGGTGGCAGCCACACCTCTGCTGCTGAGCAGGCGAGCTCCTTACTGCCATTGCGCTGCCCGTTGGGACATTCCCAGAGGGAACAGGTCTCTCTGGAAAACTTTGTGAAGTGCTGCCTCTCAGCTAGCCTGTCAAACGTGAACCCAGTTCAACAGCACCCTGTTTGCATGGAATGCAAGTAGGTTCAAACAGTTATTTTTTTTAAAAAATAAAACAAAATAAAACAGTGTATCTACAAATTTGATTTCCCTCTTAGCTGAAACGTAAGACATTCAAATTAAAAGGTCATGAGCTCCTCTTCATATCACTTTTCTAGTACAGAGGACAGATCAAGTGGCCTCAGGCTTTGGCAAGAAGGGACCAACAGAAGGGGGAAAGAAATTTATTTTTTCAAATACATCATTTATAATGCTTTAATTAAATACAGCTCAGGAATTTTCCCAGAGTTGTACAGGAAGGGCAAGAGTGTTTCTGATGGACATTTTAGGATTCACAGCCAGAGCACTGTATCTTTTTATCAGCACAGTGTTCCCTAAACAGACCACTAAATTAATCCCCCCGTGTTGACAAGGACTATTTCTTCACCCCAGTTTGCACCAACCTGCTCTGTCCCACCTAATGGTCTCAGTCTGTAACATTATCTATGCTCTGCCCTGAACTTCTCAGTCATTTAAGTTGTCCTCAAGCTGCTTATTGCCTAAATTTTGATCTTTATGAAACATGGAGAAAATATTCTTTGTCACAAAGACGTGTGAATGCAGTAAATAACCAGTCTGTAACCCCTCAATGCTCGGGTCACATCCAATTGCAAAGACTCTGTGTAGGATTGAACGCAGCAGCTCAACAGCTCTGCTCACAGGAAAGAAGGGAGGCAGCAGGAACTGGCAAGGTCAAAGCCTCTGAAACTATTCTCTTCTTTCCAGTTTGTAGGAGAAGAAGAGAGGCACTGGCTTCTAACAGTCATGGAGACCTTTTCATAAAGAGACAGATTAATCATATTCTCTCCAGTAAATGCCACCAGGGAAGTTGGGAGCTGTGGCTGCTGCAAACTCCATGCATTTTCTCAGACTCTTCTCCTCAAGCTGTCCATGCTTAATTCCGTTGGTTTATGAGTGTCTGGACCTTTTTCATGTGCCAGCTGGTATTTACCCCCCGTGTGACACACTGAAGATAAACTGACATAGACTATGCCCTCTCCCCACTTTCACACAGATTACAGACACTTATTGCAAATAAATAAACCATGCTATGCAACTGATGCTCCTCTTCTTTAAGCACTGCATTTCGAGGGAAGAGGACTGTAATAAGAATGATAAATAAATAAATAAATAAAACCACAGAAGAGACTTAAAAATATTTCTTTCAGTAGTTGCTGTATTTATTCAATACTCTGTTTCTAATAAGCTTTATTACATACTGAACTGTGATGTAATTTCAGTTTCTGTCTCCATAATATTGTGTTTCCATAGTTCAGGTTAAATTTCTCTTGAGCTTAACTGGAGTCTTTGCTTAGCAAGAAAGTGGGGATTAGCCAAAGTCCTGAGTGATAGGAACTGCAGAATGCAGTGACCTCCAGTTCTGCTGCAGCACCTCATTCTTACTGCCCTGTGCAATCTTCCCCTCCCTTTAACAGGAATGTTTTTAAACTTGAGCTCTTCATTTCCAGTTCCAGTGTCAAGGGACTAAATTTGAAAGAGCTTTGGCCTTCATTAGCGAATCATCAGTACCAACAAAACCGCAAGCAACATAAAAAGCACATCAGCATGCTTTTCAGCACCAGCACTGGCTGACATCTCCTCCTTCCCTCAGCTTTTTGGTTTGGGGGGATTTTTTTGTTGTTGGTTCTTTAATCAGTGAAACTAAACTATTGAGCTTTGGGAAGGAAAAGGGAGCCAGTCCTTTCATTTTATAATTAGTGGAAATTCAGTAGGAGCATTAACAGCTGTCTCTTTCAAAGACGCGCTCAGCATCATCTATGCACAAGTTAGAGCACAGACCGGGGAGAAATAGTAGCAAGAACGTGTCTCACATCCCCACTGGTGACACACCAGCCATCGGTTCTGACTGAGGGACAGCCCCAGCTTGTTGTTTGGACAGGCTAATGGCTTTGTTTGGCTCTTTGCGAGAACGTAACTTTTCATTTTTTTACTTTCTGATTAACAATGTGGAGGAGAGAACACATGAGAGAAGCAGACAGAAAGACAGACAGAGTGTCCCACATGATGAGATCAATTAGGCAATCATTTTGGACATGTTCAGACAAAGAAGGTGGTCTCCTTGGAAACTGCAATCACATGCACACACACTCAGAATAACTTCTCCCACATTCTATTCTCTGCTCGGTACAACAAACTTGGATGTAAGCTCCGAGGGACAATCGCACATCCAGTGTTGACAGACTTGTCAGCATTTCCAATGCCACAGAACAGGCCCCCTGCTCTCCTCGCCGACAAATTTACCAGAGACTGAAGTATTAAAAAGCATATCAGGAGGGTGACAAGGAGGTACTAGCATTTTGGAAAATTACAGCGTTTTGAAAAACAAAATGGTATAAAAATACCTCTTAAGATCTTGAAAGGCTTCAGAAAACTCTCAAATATAAAATCAAACAGTTGGAGAAAGTTACATGCCTGAAATGAAATAGTAAGCTTACGACTGGGACAAAGAAAAAAACACAGATACTTAGTAAATTCTTTTCTTCTTCAACTTGAAAAATAAAGGAAACAATTTATATCCACATTTGCAAAAAATTTTCGTCATAACCCACTGTTCTTACTTACCAAAATATTTTACTATTCAGACAAAGAAAACCCCACCTCCTTCTGCAAGATGGAAATATAATCTTTAATGTTTTGAGCAATATAGTCAGATATTAAAAACATGGGCCTTAACTTTGTTAACTTTTGTACTGACAAAAGGTGGCCACTTGAAGCACAGAGCAGCACAATTAAAGTATTTTGTCAAGAAAGTACAATTATATAAGGTTAGACTCCTCCCAAACACAACGTTTCTGAGTCTTCTATAACATCAGAAGATATCCTAGAGTTTTTTACAATATTAAACCACCTCTATTGTACTCATTTCTTTGTATTAAAACTCTCTCTCACTAGAGTGTAATGCAGCTTAATTAATATGAGAGGGATGTAGTACAGGGTACTGAGACCAAACACAAGCTGGAATCTAACAGTTTCTAACAGTAGGTGAAATATCTGCCATTGTAATACAGCTTCAATTAACCTCAAAATGAACTTCACTTTTTCAGGCAAAAAGACAAAATTTTGTAATTGGAAGCTTTAAAATCAAGCAATGCCAACATAAGCAGTGAGAGAGCCAACTAACCCTGGAGGAGATCAGTTACCAGAGCTCCTGTTTCACCCTGTACAAAAGCTTCATACTGGAATTCTCTGGAAATCCTATGGGAAAAACTTGGAAGTTAATGCAAAATAAGATGGTCTGACACACATATAGGACTGCAACTACTAGTGGAGCCCAAACCTGCCTGAGTAGCTCTGAACTCATCAGCTCATTGTTAGCACTGGGACTAACAATGAAGGAAGATGATTTAGTCCCACACATTCCACCAGCAATTACCCTGGTAAGGACATTCCATTTTCAAACAGACGTCCAGGTGCCATAGGAAGTTTTTCCTTTGCCACCTGAAAGCAGATGCAAATTGCACCAGAATAAATTATCACAAATGCTTTAAAAAAATTACAAAATATAGAGAAATTTGATCCAAATTGAAATTTTGAGTTAAAGCTGTGCTTTACAGTCAGTAGGTCTAATGGAAAGATTTACATAGGATTCTCTCCCCATTTTTCTTCCCAAGAGAAGCATTAAAAAGGAGGGAGGACACGTATCCTGTCCTTCTGCAGAACAGCTTTTTGCAAAAGGTACGTGTTGCAACTTCTTTCTGAACCTTAGCCCAGGACTCCTTGCAAGCACGTTTTTCTGCAAGAAACTAAATAAAACTGCTAAAGCTCTACTTCTCTGCAGACTCAGCTTCATGACTTCACCTGCTGAGTTTTGCAACTACAGCAGATCCTGTCTCTAAACTGTAAGGGAACAGGATTAAGAGCACGAATTCCTAAGTTCATAGAACTACAAAGAAAGCATTTTCATCCAAGTAAAAAAGGCAAAAGGTCCAGAGTTCCTGCTGACTTCAGCATGATCCTTTTGGGCTTCTGAGATACCCCAGTCCCTGAGCCAGCTTTTGCCTATGACATCACAGTGCATGTCATTTGTAATCTCAGAATTAGTGTATGGATGCACTGAAGGGGATTCTTGGACCAGTTTTACATAGCCAGCTCTTCCAGCAGAAAATAAAATTGCTTTGTGGATCTTGCAAATTAGAGCTCTGCGTGCTTTTAATAATGAAAAATTAAGCAGGTGAACTACTAAATTATTATTTTCAAAATTCTTAATTGTAGGCATTTTATTCTTTTGCCCTGACTTCATGGAAACATTTTTTCATACAGAATGGTGGAAATAAAATCTAAAAATTATAGCACTCTCTTAAATCTCTTCAATGCAGTTAGTCATGTGAAGGATTTGAGTTTTGCACAAGGGTTCAGGAACATAAACAAAGACCTCTTGCTCAATTTCTTCCTCTTGAGTCAAATCTGCTCGTCCTTTACTGACTTCTGCTTCCTACAAAGCAAAACCAAAAGCTCCCAAGCTTACTGAATCACTGTAATTGTTCAGAAGTTAGACAGTTTAGCTATTTAGTGCTCTGGTGATCTGTTTTGCCATGGGAATCCCTGACTGCCTTCGTTTTCTCCCATCCTGTGTTTGCCATATAAATAGGCCTTCTGTCTACCCAGCAGCCACCATGTAATGCTGATGTCTCGTTTACTGCAGTCATAACCTCTTTTTCACAGTGACCTTGCAGTAATAACAGCTTTTGTTTTCACGTGGGATTAGCTGACATAAAGTGACTCTAGCGAAGTATTTCTTTGTTGTATTTTTTTAATGAAAAAAACTACATGCGGAATGTTTTTAAGGCCTTCAGTTACAGAAGGCTTTGAATTAGTTGTTTGTTTTCGTTGTTTTAATTTGGGGGGGAGACAGGCATGAGTAAATTAGTTCTGACAAAACCTTTGATGAATGTTTAATTAGATAATAGACATTCAGACTTATAATGAAAAGTGTACCAGGATTCTCCAGATGTGATGGCCATTTTACATATTATTATCATGCTCTTCTCCAGTCTTAAATCCCCCTAATTCTCTATCCTCATTCTCTTTCTCCTTGACCATTCCCACTGCCAAAGCCAATATCAGTTAAAAGAGAACAGCTTCTGCTCTTCACCCTCAAGCAGTTCTAAGGGTAAAAACAGTCCTTATGAGCTACTGAAGGCTACTGACAATCTCCTATTTCTCCTTTCCACTTTCTTTTTCCTCTTGTCTTCTTGGGCAGTACAAAGGAACAGAAGCATTTCAGTTGACTGGCTCATTTGGCAGGTATTTCAGCTTTAACTCTTATCCTGAAAGACTGAATAATTACCATCCCTTTCTGTTTGCCTGGCAGAAAGCAGAGTTCAAGAATATCAGCATGATATCAAGGCAAATGCATGATTGTTCCATCAGAAAAGTGCTCTGGCCCCTGGCACAACACATGAGATGAGAAGAGAAGGGAATATGCACTTAGGAAGATTAGAGTTACCAAAAAAAGAGCTAGATGGAAATCCAGAAATATCACCTATTAATAGGTAGTTTGCCTTAAAAAGCAAACCAGTTCCAGCAAGTGAATCCACGACTGCAGGTTTCTGTTTATGCTATAGTTATGCTATACTTTATCATTCATTGGTTATTTTCATGCTCATTGGTCTGCATTTCCACAGGCTGGTGATGTAGACACTTCCCTAGGAAGCAGGAGACCCAGATGAAAGTCTCCCTTCAGTCCAATTCTCCAGAAAGAATTCCAGCTGCCTGAATATCTGACCAACAAGGTCTTTATGGATAGATCCTACTTGCCCCAATCGAAGAGCAGCCTCAGGAACTCTAGTTTTAACATTTACAAGTGTACTTCATTCACAAAGGGTTCACTTTCTAGAGCCACTGTGGACACTATAAAACTGTAACTTAGAGGAAGAAAACTTAGGATTAAGACTTGCAACTGGATGAGATGCTCCTAGAAAAGGCAATTAATATATGCTGTCAAGGTTTCAGATGGTTTAAACTTGATTCTAGTAGAAGTCTTCAGTATTTTGACAGTCAAGAATCTGTATTTTGAAGAAATTGCACTGAAAGCAAAACCAAAATGGCATGGAAGAAATTGATATTCAAACTTGCCACCTCAAAGAGCAACCAACAAAATTATTTTCCATTCAGTCAGGGAAATTTAGCAAGTAACAACTGAACTTAAATCAGATCCTTCTGTCTAAGACATTGTTCTCATATGTGGTTTTAAGAACTCAAATGGCAGCACGTTAACCTTAATTATTCCTTGTTTAGCTTGCAGCATTTAAACAACACATCTGTTTTTATAGATACAACATCTTCATACATCCTCCCCTGCCCCCAGCTTGGGAGGAAGGAGGGCATTTGTCTACTAATTTTGCTCTCTAAGTGGGAAATGTTATTCATCACATAGAACATGGATGCAATTAAGTAACCACACTGAGAGCTGCTGTTCTGTTTCTTAAAGTACCAAGTTAACTTGAGCTGACTTTGCCCTCACCAAAGCAGGATGGTTCCTTTGTCCAGGCTGGCAAAATTCAGCTGGAATACCGAGCCTGGCCATGCTCACAGGTCGGATGGAGTTAAGCAGAGAATCCAGAAGGAGAAAGGAATTATGAGCTCCTGACAAAACAGGGCTGAGGAAGAGAAGGTCAGGGACTTGGGCTTCTTCATCCCATGGAGAGAAGACTGAGAAGGCATTCTTAAAACTACCTATCCATTTGAAAATGGGTGCTAATGGGGTGTCACTCATGCGATTTTGCCACGTCACACACCAGGGCATCAGGTGGGGCTCTCCCCATGGGGTTAGTGGGATTAATTTGCATGAAGGGAATGTTTGCTTGGCTTGACCTTGTGGAAGCTTGCTAAGTACAAAGAAGGATATGCAAGTTACCTAATTAGCCATGAATTCACATTATGGGGATTTTTGATAAACAGGGTAACAAGCATAATGTATGTTTTGGGCACTCATGTCCAGTCAGAGCAGGATGAGTCAAGCTTCTAAGGTATGGCTGTTATTATTTCTACATGCTTTATTTCCTTTTAAAGGGTCTTTTTTTCCTTTTTCTTCTAGAGGGTTTTTTTATAGTTCAGGAATTTAAAAATACCGACTGTGGCTAAAAGAAATTTCCCTCTTAGAACAGGAAGGTCATATGCAAATCCCCAGGCCAGTTATTTTTTCCCTCTCAGACATAAATTAATTTGGCTACAAACTAAAGTAAATGTAAAACTGGTCCCTGTAGAAATCCAACACTTTTATTCCTAACACCCCTGGCCGAACAAAGCAGGCTCATTAGACTTATCACAGAGTTAAAACTCATTGAAATCCTATACACCAGCTGTACTCAAATTGCACATGTAGGCTTTGCTGGGTTTGATATTATTCTTTAAAAATAAATGCTTTTTCTCATTCAGCTGAATTGTTCTTCCCTAAAGACTTTCATTCCAAACTGTTAGCTATGGAAATGGCTGTTATTTCTATGGACTTCCAGGATATCAAGACATTACTTTCAATTAAATTATTGTTCTAAGAACCATAGTTCCCTACTCACAACAGAAATGGGGTACAGACTGATCATAAACAAACACAAGCACTTGTCCTTCTCCATGTCACCTCAATCTACATGGACAATGTTTTAGAGTCAATGTTAATACATAAAGTTTCAGGAATTTATCACTTCAAGGATTTCACTGTAAGCAAACTGCAGTGCTGTTACCACAAAAGACAATGGAAAACCTCCTGAAAAAGGCACCTCACATGAAGAAAATGTGAAGAAGCTTCTTGAAAAAAATCCAGTTAAGAGGAAAAAAATATAGTCAACAAGACAAAACAACCTTGAATTCTTTAACGAGAAAAAAACTCTTCAAATGATCACCTAGCACTGAAGAAGAATAAAAGAAAAGAGGATATGACAACAAATGAAACAGTAATTCATGATATAGAGGAAGAACTCTGATAGATATGAAAAGTGGGAAAACAAAGTTCTGAGTATGTCCTGCAAAATTTGTGTGCAGTGTTCAGGGGAACACATGAAGAACAACATGAGACAGAAAACTCTCAGTGACCTTTATCTATCTTTTGTTTTGTTCAGATTTCTGAGGAGTTTCACTACAATTCTAAAGTCCCTCAGTTTTGTAAATCCTGTTCATTGGGGTACTTAAAATAGCTCTGTAATGCTTTGTGGCCTGGAGTCACTGATAACTGTTCTCAACTTTCATTCTCTTTAAATGTGGATTTTGCCAAGAACATTCACCAGCACAATAGAAAACTATTAAACGAATCACTTCTGGGGAAGTTACTTCTTAAAATGCTGTGCTTGCCTCAGTAAACACAAGGTGCTGCACAGCCATGGCTGTAGGCTGCTATGTAACACTGGACTGACTGTTTTCCTTCTCAGAGAGGCCCCAAGGAGTGGTAGTAGGCCACAGCTTTCTACCTAGAAACCTCATTTGCTGGATATTGTGAAGCAGTCTGATCCTCTTGGATCCAGTGTGTGTCATGCAGTGTAAAATCCTCCCTGGAATTTCATCTGGATGCTGCACTTGTTGGGGTCTGTCCCAGCTCCTGCAGGCTGAGGAGCATTTCCAATAGCAGCTGCACATCCCTGCAGAGCTGTGGTACTGCAGGGGCAGGGCAAAGACATGGGGCACCTCGGTCTCAGCATACCTGCAAGTGATATTTACATACTATCTCATTTATATGTGATATAAATCTGCTCATATTTATATGATATTTATGTATTACTACTATACTACTCCAGTCTAGCTTTCTAAAAACACCAACAAGAGGTTTTGCAAACACTTGAAGTACCTTCTGCTCAAAGATAAAAAAGTAACATGTATTAATATTGCATGTGCTGTGTCTTAACTATATCCTTGCCATGAGTTTGAAATAAACACAGGAATCCAGTGGAGCCACTTGAAAATCTTTGAGAAGACATCCTCTGGGTCCTACACTGTGCTCTGGGAACCCTGGTGTCACCAGCTTGTAGCCAATGCACAATTCAAAGAATAAAATCAAGCAATACTCCCTTCTGTTCAAGAAGTTGTAAAAGCCTGCCAGAGAAGCCTGGTTTGGCTCCTGGATCACAACTTTGCACAAGGAAGCAGTGCATCTCAGACATACTGTAAACCTGCCAGATATTATAAGAAGTCACCAAACCTAAAACTGCTTTGCCCATTTTCAAACTCACAGCTGCTGAGCTATGTCCCACCAGTATTTTGTGGTACAGACAATTACAAATTTACATGTCCAGAAGAGAGTAAAACTTATGCAAGTTAGGACCGAGCAAACCCCTTAAAAATTACAGTTAATTTTTCTCCTCTGCTCCACTCTGATGTATTTAATGGCATTAGTTTGTATTTAATCCATACTAATAAAGCAGAAAGCAGTTTACTGTCCGAGACAGACATGGAGTAGATTAACTCACTTTATTTAGAAGCAAAATTAAAAATTAAAAAAAGAAATTGAATTTCAATTGCTACAAAATTCTGAGTTCTAGCTTAGGTGCCTCAAGCCTGGTAGGATGTACGCTACTTTCTACCTAACCTAACTCAATTCCACTCCACCCCCTATGCATATTTAAATGAAAAATACCTCATCCTCCCTAGAATTTGAAAGCTTGCTAACATATGCACATGGACATTTTTTTCCACACAGTTCCTTCCCATCCCCAACAACACTTCTCATGTAGTCCTGTGCCCTTATATGCAGAAAGTGAGGATGGGGGCGGGGGAGGGGGAAGAACCTCTAACAAGTATTTTCTGTTTCTGAAAGAAGAGACTTTCCCTGGGAATGTGAGGAACTTTTGGCTTGATCAGATTTTCACAGATTGCTGTATTTGGAGGAAAACTGACCATTCTCATCAGAGATTCACCATCTCAGGTTATCCAGCTGAGTTTCAGTAGAGTATTAAATACTACCTTTCTAGCTGTGAGGCATAGAGAAGAAAAGACATTGTATGGTGCCATGCAAATTTTCCTGGCAGAAGAACAGGCTTTCCATACTAGACACAAATGATAAAATGATAGGCAGTCACACAGGTTATTTCAAACCACTGTTGATAAAATATTTACATCTCTTTACATCTTTCTGCACCAGGGCTATGCCATAAAGCAGAAGGTATGTTCTGTCACAGGAAAATCCCCATCCCAAAATGACAATTCCTGCCCTTGGCAGGCTTTTCACTCAGTGTCAGATACAACTGCAATTTCTGCTCTCTATAAAGAGCAGGTACTGGTAATCTTTGCCAAGGCCAATTTTCACCAGCTTCCCTCCACAAACAACCAGATCAACAACATCCCCCCAACACACAAACCCTAACAGTTTAGTATTTTTAGAGGCACTTTTAAAATAGTAAATTATTGTAGGTGTTAACAAAAAGTTTTTCTCTAAGGGGGGAGTGGGAGGTATCAATGTCAGCACCTTGTTCTCAATACTTTGTCAAGTGGGTTATTTAGTGCATTATTTGAACGGAAACTCTCTGGGCTGTTTCTCCTGACCAGAGAAGTCAGTGTGCCAGTTTCATAGTTCCCTTTTCATTAGAACATTATGGATCTTCCATGACAATGTGAATCAGTCAAGTGAACTGGGAGTTATCTCCCTATATAAGACTGTAACAAGAGATTAGGACAGAGGGTGTTAACTGCTGCTACCTTGGAACAGTTAACCCAACCCGGAGTTTTACTAAGCCTGTCTTACGGACATGGAGAATCCAGCACAGCTTCAAAGTGTTCCACACCTGGATGGCCTTTGCAATCTGCATGAACTCATGAGGAAATAAAGTATATTTTGCAATGTTACTACTAAAGGTATTTTATGGTATAATGTACAAGGTATTATGTTATTATATATTGCATTCAGACACTCCCAAATTTTGTCAAGGTTTCTGATTCATGTTTAGGAGTCAACAGGCATGAGCCACTTAAGCAACAGAAGTGTGAACTCAGTATTTATGCTTTTGCCTGTTAATTCTGCCAGCCACAGCCCAAGGCCAGCTTTCTGAGATGTACCAAGATCTAGAGATACAAAAAGCTGATCCCTCCCAGAATGTTCCTTCCAGTGTCCTTTTACACTTAAATTTGTATGAAACAAACACTCAACAGACTCTGTCTCACTAACAGTCTATCACTGCATTTTCCAGTACACTCAGACAGTTCCAGCCTTTGCCATTTTCAGCCTGAAATGACCATTTCAAGGGTAAGCAAAGAAAGTCAAGACCACAGGGACATTTCCCCATGCTTGTCCCATGCCTGCCTTGTTGGCCATGCTGTCTGCAGTAAGTGTCCTACACCTGCTCCCAGGCTGGAGAGTGTTTCTAGAACAGCAAATCCACATCATAAATCCTTATCAGAATAGGGCAGGACAGAGGATGATACAATGAGGAACCACCTCTAGTTCTTAATATCTATTAGCTGTCTCACAACACCATCAGATACTTTACCCTGAAATATCTGTGATCTTCAGGTAAATCCTGAATAGGGTAAACAGGGTTCAGGTGCATTTTGAGCAGTTTCCTGTTTGAATGATCTCCCACTCCTTAACTCCATTAAAGCATTACACAGTACCATGTTGCAGTGCTATGGATCTGCTATAGCATTTCATTCTCTCACATGGTACAAGGCAATGGCTATGAAACACCACTTTCACAGGACTGGACTATGAAGCAGCAGATGTACTATTTGTATTGCAGAGTTCTGTCTCAAAAATCTATCAGGTGGTTGGCTGATGTCAATACTGACTATTCAGGCACTGAAAAGATGTTTCAGGGAAACAGATTTGCCTTTCAGGAATTTTGCATTTACTAGTTGCCCAAGTCACTAGGTACGGAAGTCACCAGTTACTCAGGACTCCAACCACCAAGAGCTACACTCTGGCATGTTAAAATCCCATTGCCAGTAATGTTCAGAGAGATCAGATGGCTCAGGAAATAGAACCATAATGTTACAGGAACTGAAGGAAAACACAGCAGCTCGGTCTGTAAGTGTGACACAGCTGATCTATGTGCAATCCACACGGCTTTTGACAAAATGCAGAACACATTGCAAAACATTTCCATTGGGGGATGCCAGCGTGGCAGTGGCAATGAAGTGTACTCAGCACTGACACTGATGCCATGCAAGTCAACCATGGGACTGAACTGCACCCGACCAATAACTGGATTACACCACTGAGGACACGGATGAGGACGCAATGTACAGTTTATCTCTTCTCTGGAGACTTCAAGTGCAAATGAGATCACTGATTACATCCAGACTGAAGACACTGAAGCAGAAGTGCAGTGCAAACATCTGTAGACTGAAGAGCTCCAGGAAAAAAATGTCTGTGTCTGACACTGGTGTTCATCATCCAAAATCATATTTGGTAGGCAAATGACGCAGGCTTCCGGATGACCAGATGCACGTGCTTAAACAAGGTTTTACAGAGAGCTGCTTTTCTGTGTTTTGAAATATTTTTTTTTTCCAAGGCTACAAATTCTTCAATGAAGAAATATTTACCTACAGGTATTTCATTTACAGACTTAGTATAAGAAGTCATTGTTATTATGCCCATTACAAGGCAGGTGAAAAAGAATAAGAGAGAAGTGACTTGATATTTCCCCAACCAGGAAGCAACAATGCCAGGAACCCGGTCATCTGCTTTGCTGACCAGTGCCTGCCTGGTGAGGAACTGCAAAGGACCAGAAATAGAGACACTACAGCTACGAGTAAGAACAGATACCTGGAGGTTTTGTGAGAGTACAAGCCTGCCAAAGCCACAGACTACTTTTTCAGCCTAAATTTCTTTCTATGCAGGGATATAAAACCAAACTACCACCTACAGATCAAATAAGCTTGATTTCACCATGCTACGACTACATCATCATTTTCTGTGACAAACTAATGTGACACGTTAGAGCAGTTTCACACAAGTAAGGGCTTCCCAGTTGTATCCAAGTGCCAACTGCCTTTGTGTGCATCTGTCACTTAGCAATGAGGCATCTTCTGCAGCACTTCTCTTAGGAGACTGATGGGGAGAAGAATCCTAGCTAAAAATCAGGTAACACTGAATTCCAAATACTGTGTAAAATAAAGCTTCATGTTCTAGCTTTGGAAAATACTGGGGAAGTATATGAGCCACTCTGAAACAAAGCAGAAGAGACAGGTAGGAGATCAATATTACTTGAGAGGAAGAAGAGAATTGAGAGAAAAGAAAAACTCTGTTCAGGGAGCAATAAGAAAAAGAAATACCTTGAAAAATATTCTGGTTTTAATCTGGTCTTTTGTTCCAATAAATAAAATTCGAAAGTGCAACATGGTCTAAGTTCAATTCAAGGATGCTTTGTTCTGCAAAATTGTCTTGGCCATATAATTTAAAAAAAAATTTTTTTTAATAGCCAACAGCAATTACCAATTGACTAAGTCACAGAGATTTAAGCAGCAAGAAGATACCAATGACAACCAACTTCCTCCATGTACTGTTTCCTCTACAACTCCTGGGAAGTGGAAAGTCCAAGTACAACAACAACAAAGTGGTACAAAAAAACCATAACAAAGGAAACAATCCCTCCTCACAAAGTATTTGAGAGAGCCATGTGCAGCTCAGAGCAGAGGATGGTATTCCAACACCCAGCCCAGAGCTTTTCACTGGCACAGCTCCCATCCACCCCCCCACAGCTGAGGGCTGGGTCACAGACCAAGTGCCACACAAGCACTTAAAGGGTGTAATTCTTGTTTTAGAAGTGCCTGTTCTTACAGGGTTTAGAGCTACAAGCCCCAAGGTCACCTGAGTTCACCATTTGGGCCACCAAGCCCCAGCAATTACACTCCATGCCCGTGGTTCTGCCGACACCAGCAGAGCCATTGCCACAACCAAATTAATCAAACACAGATCAAAAGGGAAGAAACATTCAAATCAAGAACATGCAAAACAAGTTATGTAGAGACACCCAAAGCAAAGCTTTATGCTGAAAAACCCATTTAAAAACATAATATAGTTGGATTTGCAACCAAAGGGAACTGAGCAATGCTTTTGCACTGATATAAAGCTCCTGTTTGTTTCTAGCTGTGAAATGGGGGGAAGGGGTGGGGGAAAGGGTGGTTTTAAAAATATGTCACAAATATTTATGCAAAATGTTTTAGTGAACTACACAGGACTACTGCCTTTCCCAGACACCCAGAGAACAATGCAGGAAATTCCATATTCCAAGGAGAGAGGATGAGACATTTCAGTAATTTTTTATTTCAGTAATTTTTTTTCCCTTTCTCCCCTTTCTGCTGTAAGGGCAGCTGTGTGAAACTCCTAGTTGTAATATCAGAGGAAATGTCAGGGAGAAATGCCAATTAAGAGGGAAGGAGAGGGTGAACTCTTCTTTTATCAAAGTGATATTACGTACGTGTGTGTAGACCAAAAAAAAAAAAGAAAAAAAAAGGCAGACAATGCCCAAGGTCTGGCCCTGCCAGCTGAGCAGGCAGCACGTTCCCAGTGCCTGCTCTCCTCGGGACACCGACAGCTGCAGCGAGTGCCACCACTGCACTGAGACACCACGGTCCTGCAAAAGGAACTGCCCAGGAAAAACAGGATTAAGGGATCCACTTCCAGGATTTTTATTTTTCCACTGCACTCATTTTCAAAGATAATGCTCTGGCTTTTCATTCTTTAGAGTATAAGGGGAGACTCTTTTCTCTTATAAGAATGTAACAGTTTTTCCTGTATTTTTCCTTCAAGCAAATAATTTTATCTCTTGTACAACAAAATGCATTGTATTGGAAATTTAAATGGCATCATATGATGTGTCTAATCAATCAGTTCTTTTTCCATTAGTCAACTTTTCTAAATATTGAAAAGTTGAGCACTGGAAGGCTTTTCTATACTCCGCAAACAAAAAGGTTTGAGATAAATTTCTTCATAAGCTACACCAAAAGACAGTATTCCCAAAAGCAGTATCTACTGGACTAATTTCAGAAATACACTTCATAATACCTGCAGAATTATAAGCATTTTTTGTATTATTACTTACATATTGTTACCACTGATTGCCTTCAAGATAAACACAAAGAAATAAACAACTTTATTTCTTTATTTTGTTTTGATAAAAATAGTGAAAATGGAATTTAACCACACTTAAGGAACAATGAAGCCTTTGAGAATGTTCAGTAGATATATATGCGACATAGGAATTGTAGGTAAAACTTTTCATTATGCTTTCATATTTCAACAAGCAGTTACACTTGTAAATATAACAGAAAATTTTGGAAAAAGCTACCAGAGACTATTACATACAAAAAATAATCAGTAATAAAACAGTAGACTGAGCCCTTAAACATGACACAGTTCAATTTGAGTAAAGAAACACCCAACCCTACTAATTTAGATTAAATAAGAGAAGAGTTGTGATAGTTTCTGCTTTCAAACTCCAAAATATACATACTCTCCCTGAAGCAGTAAATTCTTTGCCAGCTGTATCCTGCTGCCTTCACTCATATGTAATCACATATTATCTTCACAGAATATTCTAGTGCAGTCAATGGCGTTCTGAGGGGTCACAGGACTCAGGATGGGCATATGTAAATTATCTGATCCTCTGGAAGTGAGAGAAAGGCCCTTGGAGTGTTAACAGCAGTCTTTATAGAAAATTTTACTGTTAATTTCAATAATTAATTTGATTGATTGTTTTGATAATTTCAATAAGTAATCGGATACAATTCAGCAATACTTCTCCATTGTGTGTATCAAGAAATTACCGATGTTAATCCACACAGACATTCAAAGCCCTTGCTGGACAGACTCATTTCAAAAGACACGGCCCTTGTGCCAGAGACTGGGAGAAATTTATTGAATAAACAACAGAATGGAACATAATTTTCAGAAAAGTCTTAAATGAAACAAAGATCCTTCCAAATTCTGATCTCACAACTATGACATTTTCTTAATGGCAATAAGAATTATTTCAAGATTTTAAAAATACCTGAGAACAATCAAGCTAGTACTTTAGCAAGCATTTAAAAATTCCATGTTTTCTATTTCTAGTCCCATTGTCACCTTTTACATACACTAAAAATCTGTATTTGTATAGTCATGGGTATTTTACTCGATACTTTATTTCACTGCCTCATTTCATTGCACTGTTTATGTCTGCATATACAAAAATGGATATGGATTTTAAAAACCCTAAAATCCACTCCCAGATTAAATTTTTCGACTGTTTAATTTAGCCTATTATCCCTGCCACTGTTTACAGCAAAATAAAAACATTAAAAAAGAACACTGCTGCAGCTCACTCAGCAATGTTACAAAAAAATCCAAACCTTCAGACACTTCTGATATACTACTGCTTCCATGTAATGTGTTTCGGTTTTTTCCTACCTGCCTGTTCTACAACAAAATTTGCAAAATGAAGGAATAAACATGGATCAAGCCTGCTGCTTGCAATATAAAAGCTGATTATTGGGCAGAACTCAAGAGAAAAGGAATTTATTCAGGTTGGAAGCATTAAAAGCAATTCAGACTTTCTGGATTACATCACTGGAAGCAGTATGTCATTTGTTCCAATTGATGTCATTTGTTCACAGAAAGCCAGTATTTTACAAAGCACCTTAGAATATTTATACTTCCCTTCTTCCTGATGCTGGGATCAGTCACTTCCAGCTGACACATGGAACACGTGGGAAAGGCAAAGCAGAATTATCTGTGTTACCCCAACCAAACTAATCGTAACAGATGCAATGCTGCATCAGAGTTTTAAGCATCCCCTTGTAACTAAAAATGTCAAAAGAATTCCCCCCCATTCTGGTCATGCAATGACCTTGGATAACTTAGAGCTGTTCTTGTGGGATTTGGAACTCTTTTCCCAAATGGATGTGAGATGAGGTAATGCCATTCAAATAGGGCTGTGCACTGAAACGTTACATGCAGAACTCAAACTTCTTGGCCCCAGTTCTAACCCTGCAATTACAGTTAACTGGTCAATGGAATTTCTCAACTTCCACTTCTGGTTTCTTCCTAGATTTCAAGAGTGCCAGTTCCATATGGATAATAAACTAATAGATGGTATTTCAAATTAACACCACAAAAGCACTGGCCTGCAAGTAGTAGAGATTTGTGCTGCTCACCCACACCATGCACTGCAGGATGAGATTGTGCTGTGCTGTGTGTGAGGCCAAGGCCGAGTCCTGGCTGTGTCACCACAGCAAGAACACGGCCACCCAGCTGCAGGGCAGGGTTTTAATTACCAAAGGATACTCCTTTTTAAGAGTACTTTAACAATAGGCTCTGTCTGAAGCACAGGATAATCATATTTTTAAATTGACTCAATAAACACATTTTTTAATTGAGGCCAGTTAAAATCAAGCAACTCCATTCCATGTCCTTAGAACTGAATAAAGTGAAAAAATATGTTCTATATGATTTGATTTGTGAAAAAGAAAACCATGCATTTTAAAATCTCTGGAATAACAGTGGCACAACCAATGCAGCGTTAATAAATACATGCAGAAGCTGAGTGTGTGTTAAGTGACACAGAGAGGATTTGGTACCTGTCTCAATCTATTTACCCCACAAATACATCGTGCTAATCTTCTAAAACCTCCTAACACTGAACTCTCAGTAAGCAAGAATTCACCAGGGTGTAAACTTGTGCTGCACCAGTCAAATATCCACAAACAACTCACAGAGCTCTACAGATATCCATGGCTACATAGATACAATGGGCTAAGTTTCCGACTGGGTTATTTTCCAGAAAGCAATACAGAAAAATCACCAGCCAATTAGTAGAAGACTAGACATGCAGACTGAGTTTTAAACAAATTGCTGAGTCTTTGGTTCACCTCTGGAAGAGTTCTTTTAATTTTAAATGCATCCCACTTGTTTTTAAAATACCTATGTCAAAATAAAATAAAAGACAAATTCAAAGAGAAAATAGAATCATAGAAGCAATGATGTTCCCCCTTAACTTCATCATCTTGATGGGTCACTGGTAATTTTTTGTCTACGCCTTAAATCCTGTTCACAATTTTTAAATGGAACTGTGGAATGGCATGTCTGGCAACAGCATAAATCACCAGGGCAGTACAAATAACTGCATATGCACACCCCATGAAAAGGCACACACTCATGGTTTCAATCCTGTGTCTTCTTTAATAAGAACAAAAGTTCGAGGCAGAGAACATCCCAAAGTATTCAGAACAACACCATAAAGTATGCGGAACAAGGACAGCATTGCAGATGCTCCCTAAGCTGCAGATGGTACTAAAGCAGATTTTAAGATAAAGATGAAAATTAAACCCCCTAAATTCATTCCTCCTTGTTCCTCTTCTGGCAACACACACACGCACACCCACAGCACATGTCACCAGGGATAAAAGCGATACCGGATACGTTCACAGCATATCAGTTATTTGCAATTTCTGGCTCTGGTTGACCAAATGTTAACAAAGATCGGCGAAAGGAGGACCAGCACTAAGGTTTTACTTCTTTTCTGATCTGGACATAAGCTGACAGCCCCAACTACAGTCAATACTTCTTCACTTTTCTGTAGTGATTTTTTTCAGCAGGACATCAGAAATCATAGTTCTTCATACCATACAACTACTGGAACATCGGAAATTTTGCAGACAAACAGTAGCATAAACATAATCGGATATAAGCTTTCTGTAAAGCTTCCACAGAACGTTTGCAGCAATACGGTGAAGTCTTTTGGAGCCCGAGGCCGTGTCTAGAAGGCAGGACCGGCGGGCTCTGGGCCATCCCTCCCCTCAGACCACCCCTGGCTCACCACCGGATCACTCCCTGAATGAGACCTGTCTTACCCCTGCCTCAGTTGTGGATCCCCCTGTCTCAGCCCCAGATCACATCTGTCTCACACCTGTCTCAGCCCTGCGTTGCCCCGAATCCCTCCGGATCCCCGCGGATCCCCGCGGCGCGGTCCAGCCCTGCCCGCAGGCCTTGTTTTCCCTGTGCCGCCACCTGCCGGCCGCGCCTGGCCCTGCAGCGCCCGCTCCCGCAGGAGCTCCCGGCTCTGCCCTGCCCTGCCCTGCCCACCGGGGACAGCCTGCACTTAGAGATCGACGTCACTTTCCTCCGCCTGGAAAAACTGTGCCTCAAAATGCTGTCCATGGACATATGGCATTTCATAATTGTATCTTCTTTTTACGTTACAATTTTTTTCCGGATCCTTGAGACTGCAAAAACGTGTTCCAGCACTACTAAAACTTCCTGAATCTCTTATTAATTCTTGTCAAAGAACACTGTGTCTTGAAGTTTATATGCGACCACTTCTGCGTGAAGTTTTTCTGCATTTCCTGATAAAACTCAGAAGGGCAGTAGAATGTTATCCCATGACCTAAGAGCATAATAAATAAAATGCAGCGTAACCTAGTTCAAAGCAAACTTAGTAAGCAATATTTTTATGCAAACTAGTTTTTAATTAACATTTTACTTTAATGCTACTTTCTACTTTAAGGGCTTCTCCACCCCAAAAATGTGGTGGGATGGACAGCCTACCTGGAGTCCATCTACACCAACACACACAAGCAGGGGCAACAACCAGGAGGAGCTGGAAGTCACTGCAGCAGGAAAACTATGACAGAGCTGCCCTCATGAAGACACGGTGGGATGACTGGAACACCAGCAGGGCTGCAATGGGTGGCTATAAACTCTTCAGGAGGTTCAGACAAGGAAGGAGAGGCAGTGGGCACACCCCACTTTGTGAATGGGGGTTTGGATTGTCTGGAGCTTACTGATGACAATGACAGAAGTGACTGTTTATGGTTTTATCAGGGAATGCCAACAAGGCAGGTATCCTGGTGGGAATATGCTACAGACCACCCAACCAGGGCAAAGAATTGGATGAAATATTCTATTAAATTATAATATTAGAATTAGAACATTTTTTGGGAGAAGTCCCATGACTGTTACCATTGTTCGCATGGGGGCCTTCAACTTACCAGATGCTGGAAACTCGTAACAGAGGAAAACAGTTCAGGAGGTTCCGGGAGTTTTCAATACCCAGAGAAACAGGGAAAGAGAGATCAGCAGAACTGCCACCCTGGACTGCTGGAGGGCAGATTTTGGTCCACTTAGGAGACAGGCCAACAGACTCCTTGGGTAGGCAGTCCTGAAGGACAAAGGAATCCAGGAAGGCTGGACACTTTCCATGAAGGAAATCCTAAGGCAGGCTGTCCCCATGTGCCCAAGGACAAGACAGCTGTGAAGACCAGCCTGGCTAATAGGGAGCTTTGTCTGGAACTCAGGGTACAAGAATAAAATTTATGGCCTTTGGAAGAAGGGACAGACAGCTCAGGAGAACTGCAAAGATGTTGGGAGGTTGTGCAGGGACACACCCTGAAGGTTGTCTCCCTGCACAATTAGAAGGTTTAAAGTGCAGCTAGAATTTAATCTGTCTGATTTCCACAGATAACAAAAAATTATTTCTATTAATGCATTAGCAACAAAAGGAGGATCAAAGAGAATCTTCATCCCTTACTGTCTTATAGTGACAAAGAATGAGGAAAATGCCTTTTCTGCCTCAGAATGGTAGGACCTGTTTTCTTTGGATACCCAACCCCCTGAGCTAGAAGACAGGGACAGGGATCAGAATGAAACCCAAATAATCCAGAGGGAAATACTTGGTCAGTGCTGCACAAGTCCATGGGGCCAGACAGGATCCACCCAAGGGTACTGAGGGAGCTGGTGGCAGTGTTCATGGAGCCACTTTCCATCATTTCCCAGCAGTGCTGGCTCACCAGGAAGGTCCCAGGTGAGGGGAAGTTGGCCAGTGAGACACTCCTGTAAGAAGGGCTGGAAGGAGGATCCAGGGAGCTACGGGCCTGTCAGCCTGACCCCGCTGCCAGGAAAGGCCATGGAGCAGATCCTCTTCAGTGCCATCAGGAAACCTGTGCAGGACAACCAGGCCATCACCCCCAAGCCAGGGTTTATGACAGGCAGGTCCTGCTTGACCCACCTGATCTCCTAGGACAGAGTGATCCCCTCAGTGGATGTGCCTGCCTGGACTTTAGTAGAGCCTTTGACACGGTTTCCCACAGCATTTTCCTCATGCCTCGGACAGGGACACGCACTGTTCACTGGGTAAAAGACTGGCTGGACATCTGGGCCCAGAGACTGGTGGAGAATGGAGCTACATCCAGCTGGATTGCACTGACAGAGCTCTTCAAGGAGCGTGTATTTATTTAGCTTTCATTTTGCTTTTTCATTGGCAGCGCTGTTCTGTAGCAACAAGACTGAAACTTTGCAGACATTAACTTACTTATTCAAAGCACAGGTGCACATAAATGAACTGCCATGCCTTGTGCTGTGAAAATACTCTTGTAGTGCTAAGGTGTTAAGCTAGTTAAACTAGTCCCCTCACAGTCTCACTGCCCTGGCTAAGCACATGAGAAACTGAGTTCTCTAATACTCCACAGACCACAAACAGACACCAGGGAATAAACCTGTAATTTTGTCCTTTTTTGAGTTGTGAGGCTGATAGAGATTTTGCTGACAGACTATCTCCAAATCACTGACTTCCATGAAGAAACAAATAAAGTGAAAATTAAAACCCACTGGAGAACCTTATTAGTCCAATTTCTTTTATCAGCACCAATGAATATGTTTTACTCCCATCTTACAGTTTGCGAAAACTTTGTGTGCAGAAAATAAATATGTTCATATACCTCTGGCATACTGGAATACTCTCAAGTTATTAACAGAATATGTCTTGTTGGAGAAAGTGATCAATGGTATGGACAGGCAAACAGTGCTGGAGGAGCAGAAGGAAAAAGGCCCATGAAATATGAAATAAAACCTCAGATTTGCAGTGGAGTTGTGAGGTATACTAAGAGCAAGACATAATTTTTAAGAGCAGTTTAGCAGCAACAATATTTGAACAATATCACCTTTGAAATGCTGGCGCAGAACAGCTGGTTTTGATGCACATAAGCCAGGATAGAGCCAAGCAAAGGATGCAAAGTTCAGACACAGCAGTTCATGAGGAGTCTTCATCCCAGCCCACAGCAGAATCATGACTGCATCCTCAGATATGTGATCAGATTTTAGAGAAAATAATTGAAAGAGGGATCACTGAATGTTTCGTCATGTTCAATGACTGTGCACTCCTGTAAACTCATCCTGCTGCATTAGTATTTCAGTCCTTCAGCAAAAGCTTTACAGAGCAGATGCCTCTAAAGAAAGTCAGGTAAGGACTCCAGCAAATTCTCAGGGCTCCAGAACAAACACTTTAAAAGAGGTATGATAATAAAATCAAGAAAGACTTGGGAAGCATTATTTTCAATGCATTTACAGTCTCAGAAACTAGTTATTTAATACAGTACTATTTAAATTTGCTTTGATGTGTGCCTATTTTACTTTTCAGAAATGTAATGATCTATGGGACTAAATCAGAAAGCATCCTTTTTTTTTTTTTTTTCCTTTTTAAACATAAATAAAACAATAGATGCAGGAGAAGATTACACAACATGCAGCCAGCTGAACACAAAGCAAATCAGTAACTTGTAGGATTATCAAGAGAAAAACATCATGTTGACTTCATGGGTAATTAGGCTCAAGAGTCCTTGATTCTGACATAGGACTTCTTCTCAAAGACATGCCAAAATACATAGAAGTCCAATAGTTTATTTGGATCATCTAACTTACCCCAACAGCATTCTGAACCACCTGTCCAGAGAAATTACTCTTGTTTTGAGGGCAGACGTGGCAAAATACTGAAGGTGTGACAATATGAAACACACACACGCAAGCACGAACAAACACAAAGGAAAGAACAGGGACACACAGCCTCTTCCATACTTCAGGCAGTAAGATTATTGTGAGCTACTACAGGAGCAAGAGTTTTGCAGGTGCCAACACATGATTAACACACACGCATCCCACTATACTTCAAAATTCCCCATGCCCAGTAGTGAGACAAGCAGCTTTTTAAACTGGAGCAGAGTTTATGCAGACCAGATGCAACCATAAAAATACAAACCACTTGAACCTTAATAAAATACACAGTAATGGAAATGTTGTAAAACAGATACTAAACTCATAAAATATTAACAAGCTTAATCAAAATGAACCAGGGTCAAAACCACTAAGTCCAGCCATCATTTACAGAAAGACAACACCAGATGTATTCTGATTTGGGGCAAGAGGAGGAGAAAAAGCCTCCAAACCTATTTTCAGCATTGTAGCAATCTACGAGAAAAAATACACAGAGCATTTAATATTTCACTGACTCGAAAGGTTACAGGTCTGTTACTAAAACTCACTCGGTCACAACTCATAATCTATTCTGTAAAAGAGACATCTGCTATGTGTTAATAATATACAAAATGAGGGCAGTTGGCATTTCTCTCTCCTCGAGTCCTTCTTGAATGCTATTTTCTGAAGAAATTTGCAAAACTCTTCTGAACAAGTAACTCCAACACAAATCTATAAAAGCCTAAATATTTTTTTAAAGACATAGGTCCTTATAACTTAGTATTTCTTACATGTATATGAGGTTATGTTTTGGTCATAAAAAATAACATCTATGTGAAAAAATCTGAAAATGAAGTAACATGTATTTTTGTGTGTATATATATATAACACACACATATATATATGTATATATATGTGTGTATATATATATAACATAAATAAGTATGTAAATGTGATAAACCAAGAAAATGCCTCTGATATTGCTACTGAAAATGATCTGCCACATCTAAGAATTTTACCTCAGTACTTTCCTTTTTGTAGGAATGCAGTTCCCTGTTTCCCAAATTTTCTGAACCACTTTGGTTCCTTCAAGGCAAACACTACATTCCCTACCATGGTTTGATATTGGTAGGACGCTGCAACTGCAAAACCATTTGGTTTTATGAAATACAGTTTATTAACCATTATTCTACAGGACAATTGTAGTAATCAACTCTATACTGATTTTGAAAGCAGCAGGAAGATATTTTTGCAGTTAGAGATTATGAAGTTTAGGATTCACTTCTCTGAGCTGATTGCTGTGCTTGCACAGATCCAGGTAAGTTAGCAGACCTTCACGCACGTGCGGATCTAAACCTCTAATTCTTTACAGTCCAAGCATTTAAAAAGCCTAAAAATTTATCAAGTAAACTTGAAAACATTGGTTGCCAGTACTTTTGTTTCTGGTATTTTTTTTTTAATAAGTCTTTGCAAGCATTTTCCTGGGTGGGGAACACTTGATTTTTTTTTTCTTCCCTTCTGCAATAAAAGTGAAGATCTGTGGCTCGGTAACTGTAGCTTCAGGAAAAACACCAAGTATCATGAGACAGACATGAAAATCACAAAGAACTGGCAAGAACTTCCTTGTGCAGGATTGAAGTGTGAGACTGCCAAAGGAACTGAATTACCAAGCAGCCAAGTGGCTCATGCAGTTTTCTAAAAGCAAATAGAATTGCATTCCAGATCATCACATAAAATGAATGATGTGGGGAAGTTTTGGCTACTCAGGCAGGGGGGAGAAAAAATTAAGGATTAATAGCATGAAGCATTGCCATGGATTTTTTCAGGAGACTGTGGGATCTCACTCATTAGAAGTTTTTATGAATAGGTTAGACAGGCATCTGTTGGGAACGAACTAAGTACGGTTTATCCTCTCTCCAGGCAAAGGAGTGGCCAACATAACATCTGGGGGGCTCTTTGAATCCTACTTTCTGGGATGCTATACTCTGCAAATGAAGAATGGAAAAACACTTTCCAAACAGTATTCAAGCCTTGCTGCAGTACTTTGAAAAGGAGCAGGGCACTGAAAGCTTGGAAGGTTCAAGCTGGATGTTCTTTACCTGATACTGCTATTCTCTAGATCAGTGAACATTATTTCATGCATTGCTTGAGAAATCTCCAAATATGACCACTGCTGACAGATTTAAAGTTTTCCTACTCTGAATTCCCTAGAAGCTACACTTTTTCCTTTTTTTTTTTTTTTTTTTATTTTTCCTTTTCCCTAGAAAGAAAATTCCTTTACTCTCTTTAAGGATACACAGATGCAAGCACATATTTCAAAATAGTGTATCAACTCTGCCCTGATCTGTCCCCCACCAGATATCATGCTGTAAATCTCCCCAAACAAATCTGTTACAGTCAGGTACTACTCCTCACAAACACTGATCTTTAATGAGTGCTCTAAGTAGTTACATCTTGAACTGAGTGGATACACATTGTCACTTGATATTTCAGGTATCAATCCTGATTTTATTTACGTGCACACACGTGTGTATGCTTGGGACAATCCTCTCTGGGGAGAAAGAGGGATTATAGCAAATGTGCGTAACATGGTAGTGAAGTGAGGGGATCCACCCAGGAGAGGCACTTCCTTGCTGGAATTGATGGTGCTGTAGTCATTTACATGAGGGCTGACCCTGACCTTGATTCTGACCTATCTTTCTGGAAATTGTTACTTTAAATCCGATTACCCTCTGTTTAGTGAGAACAAAACCCAAGCTCACGTGCAGCCTCAGAGGTGGGGTGTAACAGGTCAGGATCATAGGGCACAGAGCAGAGTGGGGAGCTGGCTGCCAGGGGTTTCTCCAGAGCCACTGCCGAACTCCAGCGATATTTTAGAGGCCTTGAAGTAGCCAAAGCTCAACTCGCTGTGAAACACTGAATGTGAAAACAAAAGGGCCAAACTTCTCCCAGAATCCAGTCCTGGGAAGCAGCTCAGAGCCCGAGTGAATAGATGTATGGCTATACAACACATCCAAAGGCTCCCATCTAGCCAGGCACAGGTGCATGGGGAACAGGGGCTCCCTTCTCTCACGGGCACAGCAGGCTGGTCTGGAGCCACATCACCCCTTGGACTGGTCACAGCCTGGCCTCACATTGCTCAGTCACAGATGGCCACAGCCTTTGCCACCTTGCACAGGGGCAGCACTGCCGGACTCTCCTCCAGACTGGACACCCGGCACTCTGGTGCAAAAGCAATATCTGAACAAGATACAATCTATTACCATGAGATTTCTTCTTTGAGATTTCAAATCTGATTAAAACTTGCAGTAGAGATCATTTATACTGTGCTCCCACACAGTTTACTTTGTTTTCTTACCCAACTACATAGTCAAGCACCAGGAGACACATCCTGAGCTGCAGAAAACTGAGGAATGGCACCGCACACCAGTGAACCAGCAGCCATGGCATTTGCTAAACTTTACTCTGTGTTTCAACAATATTCTCTGCACACCGGAATATAAGAGCACCTTCAGATAATCTGCAGACACTGTTTGAAGGGGAAAAAGGTTTTCTTTGTAAGATTGCACTGCATTGGGAATGTTGCTAAATTCTTATACTGAAGAAAGGGGGGAAACCCTCCCAGTTCACCTTCTGTACACCACTAATTAATTTCTGTGTTTTTCATTATGTCTGTCTTAATTATGTCCTACCTCATATAACTAATCTCTTTCATTCCTATAGATCTTAATTTAGGAGGTTCTCTGCACTTTCAACTAATCATATTTAAAACGAGAGTGTTCTTTTTCTGGGTAACTTTTCTGACAAAGTATCTACTATGCCAAAGTATATCACATACTATATAACTCAAATCAAGACAAAAAAAAATCGAGTATTTCTTAAATCCTTATTTAAAAAAAAAAAAAAAAAGGTTCCTTTCCTTATTTCTACCACAGCCCCAACTCTCTTCCGTCTTCCATTTCAGTGTTTGGAAATAATACCATAATTTCTCAAGTCCTATTGCACCTGCCTGCCCCCTCTCTCAAAGCTCTCCAGTTATGAACCTACTTGGAGAACTTCTAGATTGCATTTTTTTTCATGCACTTTTAAGCTTATTTCCCAGGCTTTGCCAACTAATCGGTTTAACAAAATGATTTGTCATCTCGTATTTCAAAGGTAGAGCCTGTCATGCAGGAACCTATCCTACTTTTCATGTTCATCATCTGCAATAAAGATGTCAAACACAAATAGTTTCCAAATCTGCAAACCTTTGGGAGATAGTTTTCTACTTGTATGTATTAGAAGACAATAGGCATCCTGGTCACCTTTTCACTTAGTATTCTTTTTTTTATTAAGAATTTCATTTGGACTTTGCAAACTAAAAACCTTTGTATTTCTTTCAACTATAAAGCTGCTGCTGGAAAACTTTGAAAAATTCACTCCTACTTTGAAGTTTAAAATCAGCTTTTAAAAATCTGAATATGATTCTTTATTAATGGTAATAACCAAACTACTCATGTGCAGAAGAATGTTCTAAAATGCAGATATGAGCATGTAAATCTGTAAGGGAATGTGTACCACCCCTTTATTGCAACTTACCACACAGCTGCTGTAATTAAAATAATTACTAATTCTTCCATAAATTTATCTTAACTTGTACTGGTTCCTTCTGTATATAAAAGAAAGCCAGTTACCTAAGAACTACCTTCAAATGGTTTGATTAAATGTGAAAACTTAAATGTAGCATCATCAAAAAAACTTCTTCCTTTGAGGAAAGACCCCATGACTAGGGAAGAAAAAGAATTTATTTCCCATAGTTAAAACACATCTGCTTTTCAGCTGGGCTGTCTATTAAAAATATTCTGTTTCCAGACACATATTAGTTATGTTAGAATTAATCTGAGGCAAATACAATCTTCAAAACAGTACTTCTAGATCTATAACAGAATAACAAGAAGAATTTAGTTTCATTTCTCCTTAAAATAACCCATTAATTTCATAAAACCATTATAAAAATCTGCAGCAAATGTATTTCTTTTATAAAGTCAGTGCTCCCATATGAGCCACAGACAGAGACACATTCATAAATCCTTCAAGACCTCTTTCTGCAACACTTTTACTTTTTGTTCATGTAGATGACATTACCCATTTAGCTTTGTTTTAAGCACTATTTCTTTCATACAGGCTCATGAGTTGCTGGGCAAAAGATCCTTCCGGTTCTGAAGGAGAGTCAACTGAAAAGCAGATATTCCTCACAGCTTCCCCCCTGCCAAGAGTCATGAAACACCCATGACCTGTATCTCTGGACAGTGAAGCAGGAATGGGACAGAAAGCACACTGGCCATAGTCAGTGTCATGGAATCAGCAAGAGCACAAGAAAATCCCAATGACCACCCATACAACCAGCAGGGTACAAACCCACTTCTATCCACAGCTGGTTTAAGGAAAATTGTTAGATCAGCAATTTTTCCACCTCAACTCATGTAAAAATGGTGGCTTACAAGAGAGTAAGAAATATGACTGTTTAAAACAGGCAATGTGAAATACATCATGCTCCTTCCAAAAGCTTCCCTGAATCCTGAAGCCAGCGCTTGCTCTATGGATTACACTCTGAACAAGCTGAAGGGGGGCTTTGCCAGGAGCAGAGCTGTTAGTGCTGACACCAGAAAGTCAGCATGACAGGCTGCCTTAACCAGGAGCAAAAGAGATTGAGACAGCAAGGATCCTTTTATTTCTGGCCCCTTTTATAGTGCTGTTGAGACACTTCATGGTCTTGTCTTCCTGGGATAATTGCAAAGTAAGGAATGATTATCATTGCTGTTCTACAAATAAAAGAGTGGCTATGGGGCTATATTTTAAAGGTACTTAGGTGCCTAAGGATGCAGATAGGCACCTACTGGTATTTTAGCTCTTAACCTAATTAGCAGATTTACTTGCAAATTCTAGCCTTGGGCATCAGTGTTTGATAGCTGTGCTATCTATTGAATCACCAGGAATATCACTACAGCTGCCCTGAGTTTCATGTTTAGTGCTTATGTGTAACTTTATTTAAATGGGAGAAGAGGAGAATATTCCTAAACGGAGGGGAATAGACTTAAAGTGAACACATATGAACAATTTGCACCAAAACACATACCAGGCATTGGAGTTATGCCAAGACAGAATATTAAATCCCATAATTCAGATAGTTAGTTGCCTGGCCTTATACCCCTTAACCACATACTACTCCTGTTACATTACAGTTTCTCATTTCATTCTGAACTTCTAGTTCATAATGCTCCAGCCTAGGACAAGCAAATATCTACATTCATTTCACTCTCAGTTTAGCAGTTCTTATTTAATCTTTTTATATTGTGTCTTTATCTGAAGTCAAAAATAAATGGTTAACTGCATTAGGCTGCACACCACAAATAGTATGTTTATACAGCTATGAAACTCTGTTAACAAATTGGGTGCCATTTAGAATTAAATGGGTTAAAATTTGCAAAGCAGCTCCCAGTGCCAGTACTGCAAGGAGAAGTTGTCAGCATGGGTAGGAATTCTCAAATAGGTACCTTAAATGAACTTGGAAACATTAATATTTCAAACTTCCCAAATCAAAATGAAATATTATAAGGCTAACACTTATTTGTCTTTTTTTTTACAGGACAGTGGACATTCACAAATTATATCAGGTCTATTTATGTCACTTCAAAAATAAAAAAAATGGATAGCAAGTGTTTCCCACCTTGGTTTGCTTCACAGCTTCTATAGAATGTTCAGTGTAATCAAACAAGGATCTCTTGGACTAAAGGATAGTTGAGCCTCCTTTGTGACAGAAATATGAACTAACTCTTATTCTGCTACACAGGGTGCCATTACATGAAATCCACTGGCCTCAATGCGCAGCTCTCCTTGGTGCCACTCATTGCTAGAGTTGGCACCACTTTCCCTTCTGCTGGGCGAGGTCAGAGCACAGTTCTCTGCACTTCAAACTCTGATCCCTGTGGAGGTAAGGAGGCACCATGCCAGATTTCATTAATCACAAACCAGCCACTGAAATGCACAAGAAAATGCAATACTGCCTTGTAGTATTGAATAAAAGCTAACACTGACTTAAATACTGAATGTAAGATTTAACAATGCCTATTAATAATGAATAAGGATTTTTCAGTTCAGTTTAAATTTAGATTAACCAGTTGCTGGTCATTCAATTTCAACAGCCATTTAAAATAGGCAGATGTCCGTCCTTTTTTGAACATCACAATCACAATCTAATCAATTAAAATAATGCTGGTAAGAAAGGAAAGCACTCACAGAGGACAGCAATTGCTAGTTTCTGTTCTCACACTATAATACTTGGGCTTTATTTGATGTGCATGTCTGGATAAGCAAACAACATCACAGAGATACTAAGATAGCAATCGATTGTTCTTGGTCTTAAGACTAAGCAAAATGTTCATTTAAGATAATTACAGCTAAACAGAAAAACAAGTGTAATTCTGCCAGCCTGGATTGTCCCACACAGAGGGCAGAAGGGTGGGATGGGATGGGAAAAAATATTTAGTCATAGCTTTCTGATCTGAGCATTGACAGCAAAGATGGGAAATGAAACACCAAAATGGAGATGTGGCATCTCAATGCCACAATTCCAGAGACAGATGAGAAGCTTCAAGGTTGTGAACAAGTTCCATGTTGTTATTATTTCCCATTCTGGCTCTCCAGTGGCTGCATTGAGCATTAAACCAAGCGAATAACCCTGTGAGACTGACTCAGATATGGCAGCTGATGACAGACAGCACTGAGGGAGTAGAGACAGGATATTGCTGCCAGAGGCAGACAGGATGGCAGGCATCATCCTGAACTTCTTTTTCTTTGGGGTGTGTGGCTAATCCGTTTCTGTGTTCTAGTTAGCTAGCCTGGGAATGTCTGCATATGTTGGTCACCTAATGCTGAGCAATTGAGTTAGTGACATTTAGAGGCATACAAAAGACTCTTGTAACTCAAAAAAGCTGTTCCTGTAAGTACTTTAAAACAGCTGACCTCAATGCAAGCAATTGCATGAGTCCAAAAGAAAACAGAGTAAGAGAAGGCTCGCTGGAAATTTCAACCATCTTGTCATCTTCTCACAATTCTTGATGCTACTGTAACTCTTCCTGAAATACACCATGAAAATCAGGTGAGCACAGACAGGTGTATGGTGTACTCTAAACCTTTGTCAATATCCTGGTTACTGAGCTGGAATCCCAAACAGCCTGAACTGTGTGACCTCAGGGCTCACAGTGCTCCCTGAGTTACTCAAGAGGAACCATTATTACCAACTTCATTATCCATGGGATCACTTATGCACCAAGACAACACCCATCCTGCTTTTCGAAACGGCTTTGGTCTTCTCCTGGAGTAAGAGCAGCACAACATCCTTGACAATGGAGTCAGTCTGTGACCACTTGACCACTGCCAGAAACCCCTCCTACCAGCCAGTGACAGCCAGTGCAAATGCCACACCACAGTATGGATGTAACTCCTAAACCAGTCATGGATAACGGTACAGTTTGGAATACAAAAGGGATGTCTACACTTCAAGGCTGAATACACAACCAATATGAATTCCATCACCACGGAAACTAGGCACTCTTGAAGCATGAAACGTGTCCAAACATTTACTTGATCTTATAAGCATACATATGTAGATTTCAAGTACAAGCAAAATCTGCATTTTGCATTGCTGCTATTCTTTCAGCTGAGGAAAACGACTAAGGATAAACCAGGAAAAATATGAGAATACATCAGAAAAAAATAGGACAGAATATTGTTTTGGATTATATGATATAAGTACAAGCAATTTTACTGAGATTTACATCTTATTAAAACAACCAAGTGGAAGCATAACTGAGAGCCTGAATCTAAAAATTATCAAAGTAGGATTCATTACATGGATCAGCCAAAAGCTGGGCATATAAATTCTCCTTTATACTTAGGAACTTATTCCAAGCAAGTCATTCCACATCTTTCTGTAGGCAGCCATTCCAAAGGCAACCTCATTCTGCCTATGGAGAGCACCTGCTTTAGGATGGCGCAGGGAGGCACCAAACTCTCAGAGGGCTAAAACCACACAGGAGGAACCTGAGGGCTGCTATTGCTATTGCTCCCCTGCTTTCCCACATGACTGCAAGGACACAGTGAAAGCCTACAGCCAATCTGAGGCATCTGGGTGGCCAGTTCCCAAAAATCTGACTTGCTGGTCACCAGACCCAGCCTTTCTCAAAAATCTTATATTAAAAAAATTCAGAAAAGATATTTTTATTAATGTTGCTCTTTAAAGAGCTCTAGGTTTATGAAGCACTGACCATTTTTTTTTTTTAACAAAATGAGAGCAAAGTTTAATTTATTTATGTATGCTTTATTCTGGTTTAACATTAAAAATATTTGATCTTCTTCATGTGGTTTAAAAATGAAGAACAAAAAGGTGTATGAGAATCTGAAAAACAACCTCTGCACATATTTTAGGATGATAATAAAATTTGTTGGTTTTTTGTTCAGGCACGTAATTTTAGAAAGGGATATTCATAGAAAAAAATCAACTAGCAGAGGAACATGACTATAAAAGTTTTGAGAAAAATGTCGTTTGTGAAAAAGATGGTTTATGTCTTCTTTACTAGGGAAATGAACCACAAGAAGGACAGAAATTTTATATTACATTAAATTTTATAATACACTGCATGAGAAATAGTTCTGTTAAATGAGGCATTAAAAAAAAAGAAAAATAAAAAAGAGATAATACTTCCTTGCCACTCCATCAAAAGCTGATGAATAATTAGTGAAAAGGCACAAGACATGAATTTCATGGCAAAACAAGAAAACAATGCAATGAGGAAGTCTGTAGGCATGTGTGTGAATGTTAGCCAATAGCTAGCTCAAATTTGTATCTGCTTGAATTTGCAGAGCCCTTTTTCTCTACAAATGAAACAAGTGTTTGAGGCACCTTTCTCTCCTTTTTATTTCCTGTATCCGTTGAATTAAATTGTAATAGATTACTTTTAAAAAAAATAAGATACTTATCTAGCTTTCTAAGTAATTCACTCTTTTCAAAGCCAAATTACAACGTTATAGCAAGAATATTCTGCATATAAGCAGGTCTACACATCAGCTCTTGGAAAGGCCCTTCAGTCCCAGGTTAGGGACAAGCTCTAGGTGACACTGCTCCAGGACTGCCACATCCAGCAAGGGCTGGACACACCTTCCTGGCAGAAATGGTGGTGTCACACTGCCCCTGCTCTAAGGGAACAGGAGGCCTCAGCTGAGACAGGTGTGTGGGATATGGAACGTACCTGCCATGACAGTGAAATCCAGGCACAGCCTCCTGGCATTCACATGGCACTGAGCAGTCCTAGTTCAGGGCCTAAGAAACACAAGCAAACAGCAAAAGCTGCCATCAGCGTCCACACTTGCAATGTTTGCACACAAAGGGGCCTTTTCCCCTGTCACCCTACAATCACCTGCCCCTAAGGGCTCTTTGCCACAGGCTGTCCCATGGCACGAAAGGCAAGAGCACTCTGACCTCCCTTGGGCTTGCCCAGTGCAACAGTGAGATCTGGGAACAAGAACGAAGCCTCTGTGTGACTGAGGCATCCTGCCAAACACCATCTAACGCCCTGGCACTGTACCTTGCCATGTATTTTTGTATAATGCTTCATAAAGAATTTCTAGCCAATATACCCATCTGTCATGGAAGGGAAAATAATCCCATACAAATAAGACAAGCAAAATATGCTTGCAAAGCAATAATAAATTTGGGGTTCCATAACTATGACATTTGAAGTTTTATGAATATTTAAACTAAAAATGACTTCTTGGTATGCATTATCAAGTGAGATTAAATATTTAATAAGCAGTTGTTGCACAAAATCGTAAGTCTCTCTAAAGATTAGAGCAAATTATACAAAGTTTAAGGTATTTTAAAATAAAGAGATCTTGTAAGTAGTTATTTAAAAAGAAAAACAGTCCTAAATATAAAAACTCAGCACTTGAATCAGCCTGGTATGTATTATAATATGTATTAGAATTTAATCCTGACCTAGGAGATGAAAAGTTATTGCTACAAAATTTATCTGTGGTGATGAACCTTTATATCCAAAGTCAGAGTTGATCTCAGACAATGAAATGGAACTAAATGCAACGTCTGGGGCCTGGACAATCTGCTCATGATAGACAAAGAAACAATTTGCTAGAGATACTTTTCTTCCTCTGCTGCAGAACACACTGGTCACTGTTCAACTTGGGCCTCAAAGTCCTGGAATTTTTAACAATATGCAACCAATATTTAAATAATTTTAAATTTAAAAAATGGAAGATTACTCTGATTAAATTTATGGGATGAACATTTAAGATTGCTGTATTTGATCTAAGTTTATTTTACTCAATTCAGGCTCTAAACCAAAATTTTGGTTATAGAATACACACTTGAATTGGCAAAAAGCACTTAGATCTCCCCTGTGAAAAGTACTGTGAGCCCAAATAAAGATGTTACTTTATCTTCCAAGGGACAATGAACTTGTAGTCAATTTAGAGGTGAAAAATATATACTGAAGGAATATTTTTATATTTGTAAAGCTATGTATCTTGTGAAATTAAATATCTAAATCCAATTCTTAAATATTGATTTTATATAAGAAGAACTTAACAGTTAATACTAAAATGATACTACATCTGAATGAAACCCTCTGTAAATATTTGTACTATTATAAGTCATAAAAAATACATGCCCTGTATTAACTTTGTACAAACTAGTGAGATATTTGCAGGATAATGAGTTCTTTTCAGTGTAAATCACTAAAATGCAGCAGATTAACTCCTCTCTCTTGGATGTTATACCATACAGAACAGGAGTTATGGAGTACATTTTTACCCTCCTGAAAGTCTCTAAGAATCTCTCATTGCCACTTGCAGTCATTCTCCAGCACAAAGTTAATTAGGAGGTGCTAGCTTACATTTCACTTCTTTTTAGTTAAAGAAATGTTATTTCCTAGGCAGGCCAACACAAAAGAAAATCCTGAAGTTAATAGATAGCATAGTTTAACCTGTCAAGCATAACCACTTTATAATGGCAAAAATCCCCTTCTGATATCCATGTGATACAAACAAAGACATCTATATATAATGAATAAACCATGAGAATGCTGATGTAACTAGAATGGTTCCAGGATATCACCAGAAATCCATTCTAGGCTGCTTGTGCTACACAAGCTGTATAAATCTGAGTGAAAAACCTTGAGGCAGTTGGCAGCTCATATTCTGATGCAACATCTCACATTTCTGTTTATATACCCACTGCCCCTTGTCCTGTCTGGGCACCACTGAAGAGAATCTGGTTCCATCCTCCTGACACCCACCCTTCAGATACCTCTCTGCATTCATAAGATCCCCTCTCATTTTCCTCTTCTCAGGATAAAAAGGCCCAGCTCATTTCTCATTACTCCTATTTGCAGTTTTACTAAAAAATAAAGTGTAAAGGAATTGTTAAACAAATTATAGGAAAAATCCTGACCTATGCAAAAGGCTGGTGAAAGATATTCAATACTACCTAAAACTCTTTTGCTAGAATACTCAAAAATCCCCTGAGGGTCTGTGAGAGAAGTGCCTCCAGACTGCAAACTGTTTGGAAGGAAAAGTCTGGACATTTCTCATGAATAAACTGCACAAAGGCCCCTAAAGAAAGGGAAGGAAGTCCCCTTGACACATTTTGAGTTTCTGCTTCTACAATAAAGACACACTACACTGTAAAAACCCACCACTGGTTCAACTTGCTGCCATGAAAACTGCACTGGGTACCTCTGATTATAACAGATAAAGGAGAAGTTAAATTCTACTTGTTTTCACCTGATCTAAAGAGAACTCTTGCTCTGGCACTCAAAACAATCCATCACTATACTTCCACAAAAATTAATTTAAAGAGCCCTCTAAAACTTGTCACCATTTCCTGACATTGTATTTTCAGTGTGAAAAACACAAAACAAAGGAAGTTACTTCAAACATGATACAGGGAAAAGTGAAAGAACAGTAGTAAAGGAGAGAATCAATATTGTCAAAAACATAGTACTGCAAGACAGTGTCTAGCTTAATAAAACACAATTTACATGGCTTGTTTAATTACTGAGTTTAAGGCACTGGTATCAGTTTATTATGTTAAAGCCATCTGTATATAAAAAAGAATGTTCAACCACAAACTGGATATATAGTTAAAACACAGAAACCTGGATGATCCTGCCTTTGCTTTACAGTATCCAACCATGAAGGATCCCACACGAAGGAAACATTTCCCAAGCTATCCCCATACTTGCCCAAAAGCAGCCATCAAACACCCAGGGTGGCTGGGTATTCAGTCCCTGTTGTAGGAATACTCTGCCCAGTGCCCAGTCAGACCATGACCTGTGTACCTGTTTTACCTTTCTCATGTGACACACAACAGAATACAGTTATTCCTACATGCTATCTTAAAAAAATAATAATCAAAAAACCCCAACCCCAAGCCTCTCTAAGCTCTACAAAGTAAAATTGTGAGCCTTCAACAGGATTCATGTTCGTGGTATAATAGACAAAACAAAAAAGTACAAACTTGGCTTTGGCATTTTCTTCCAGGAGAATTGTGAGAGTTCAGTAAAATAAATCAAAATTGGATTTATTTGCAATGGCCACAGAAAGTTTTGCTCTAAAAACTCACAGTTGTGTGCATGCAGGAGTCGTGCCTCCCTGCCTCCCATATAGTGGATAAATTGTTCAGACTTCAGATCGCTATAGAGAAATACGGCCTCGGTAATTGCTATCAAGGTCAGTGAGAAAAGGGTAAGTGCTTAAGTGATGGCTATATAATTTACATCACCCTGGAGCAATGTTAACATTAATTTTCAACCTGTTTAATGTTTATTCAAATGCTGCAGTTGTGAAAAAATAGTTACCGCCTGAGTTTATTCAACAAAATTTTCTGTCTTCAAATATGTGTACTCTGCCTTTTTTTCTAACCATCTACAACATGATTCAGAAGAACTGGATTCCAAAAAACCAAAACTAAAGTTAAATGGCATCACCTTCCCTTTCAAAATATGAACAATGCCAAGATGCTCCAGGTCAAAAATTACAAAAATGTAGAACCATAAATAGTAACTTTATTTCCTCACAATTTGGGGGTATGTTTTTTGTGCAATTAGTTGACTGTTGTTGATGTTTATTGAATCAAGCTGAAACATCTCAATTCCAATACACAATCTGCAAAGTTCAGTCTCTAGACTACATCTGTTACCAAAATGCTGCTAAGAGAAAGCAGATTTGTTTAGGTTAGCCAGGAATGTGTTCCCAGTGGATTTCAGTTACAACGCTGCATAGGTAGTGAAATGACAGATATCTGGGATGAGGAATTTTGACCCAAATGTACTTTATGTACTTTAAATTGCTTTATTTATCATTCCTATTTAACACCTCCTTAAAGCCACTTGGCACAATTCTGAGATCAAAGTGACCTTTTGCTAAAGACCAAAATTGATGCATAGTTCATTAACCAAACCAGAAAACACTACTCTTGATGATAGGAGAAATGCAAAAATACCAAATTCAAATTGTTTCTTTGTTTTCCTTCACACCTCTACTAAGAAAGCACACAGCAGTGGGACTATGCTAAGCTTAACAAAAGTGCAGGAAAAGAAAAGGAAGTTACTGAACGCGGCCTTTTACAGCTCACAGCTTTGACCTAAGAAAACAAAACAGCCTGTTATCTTGAAGGTATTTATTTTACCATAAGAAATATAACATACTCTCCACACACCAAAGATGTCATTATCTTCCTCAGAAGAAGATGTCTTGTCAAGCTTGCCAAGAAATCTATTTCAACTCATGTACCTGACTACCTGTTAGGAACAAGACTGACTCCTCCTAAGTCACTGAAATACCACAGAATTATGTATTGGTAAAGATCACATTTTATGCAGCTTTTCTGCAATTCCTAAACTCAAAATTTGAACTCAGTCAGTGCCTTGAATAAAAGTACTTGGAAAAACAGTGCAAGGACCAAGGGGCATTGGAAGGTGACATAGAAATTTTGAGCAAAAGTGCTGCAGTGCCAGCAGATGTGGTAGAGGAAGGCAAAGGCAATCTACATTGCAGAGCAATGCTATCAAGCAGATGTCATGTTGCACTCTATCTGTGTGTACTGTAAGTGGAGTGCAAAACCAGGACCAATTCAGGAGTGACTATTTTCTTTTTAAGGACATATCACAGAATCTTTGAGTTGGAAGGGACATTTTGAGATCCCTTGCTTAAGCAGGGTCCCATAGGCCAGGCTACTCACAACCATGTCAAGTCTTGTCTTGACTCCCTCCACGACTTCTCTGGGTAGCCTGCTTTGGGTTTTGACTACCCTTGCATGAACAAACTTTTTCTTGTGTTAAGATGGAATTTCATGCATTTTATTTTGTGCTTCTTGTCTGTCACTGGGCACTACCAAGAAGAGCCTGGCTTTCTCATCTTCATCTCCTGAATAAACACATCTGGAATTTATACTTTGATAAGACCAGAGCCCTGAATTCCAAACCTTCGCTAGGCTGAAGAGTCTCAACTCTCAATCTCTCTCCAGAGGAAGGATACTCCAGTGCCTTATCCAGTGAGGAGTCATTTTCATGGCTCCTCACTGGATTCATGCCTGTGTGTCCAAGCTTCTCTTGTACTTGAAACCCCAGGATAGGACCCAGCACTCTAGATGTGGTCTCACCAGTGCTCAACCTGGTGTCCATGCTCTTCCAAATGCAGACCAAGTTGCTTTGGCCTTCCTACTGCAACTGTGTTCTCCTGACTCATGATCAGCTTGGTGACCATAAGGATCCCAAAGTTCTTCTCTGCAAAGCTTCTTTCAAGCATATACTGGTGCATGGGATTGCTCATCCCCACGTCCAGCATTTTTTATTTTCCCTCACGGAGAGACTAGAAGTTCTTCTCTGCCATTTCCCCAGCATGTCCAGGTCCCTCTGGGTGGTGGCACAAGCACCTGGTACATCAGCCATTCCCCACAGCTTTGTATCATTTACAAACTTGATAAGGGTGTGCACTGTCCCACCATCCAGGTGGGAAGATGTTAATGGTGCTGGTTACAGTACAGATCCCTGAGGCTCTGCTCTAGCAACTTGTCTCCAGCTGGACTTCTGCCACTCATCACAACTGCCTGGGCCTAGCCATTCTCAATCCCTCTCACTGTCCATTTATCCAACCCTTACTTCCTTGGATGGTTTATTACAGGTAGTGTTGAAAGTCTCACTGAAGCCAGACTAAGCAGAATGCACTGCTCTTATCCACTGAACTAGTCACCTCATTATGGAAAGCCACCAGACTGCTTAAGCATGATTTCCTCTTCATAAAACCAGGATGAAAATTTCTAATAGTCTTCCTGTCCTCTACACTTCTGGAAATAATTTCTAGGATTAGTTGTTCTAGTAACTCACCTCCTGAAGTGAGGCTGACCAGCCCACAGCTCCTCTTCTTGAAGACATCTGCTTTATCACAGTCTTCAGAAACCTATCCTGAATACAGGAACCTTTCAGAGATAATTGAGAGCTGCCTTGCAATGACACCAGCCACCTCCCAATAGAACTCAGGGACATGATCCCTTGGGCCCCATGGACTTACAGATGCCCAGTCTGTCCATCCTCCTCCACAAAGAGTGAGTCTTTGTTGCTTCATAATTCTCCTTGGGTCTCAAGGACCTGGGTGTCCTGAAAACTTGTCTTTTTATTAGGGGATCTTAACATATTAACCAAATCCAAAGAACTTCCACATCAAATCCTATTCCCAACTCCTACCCACAAAAGACTGCATGTGAACAGCAGTATTTTCTCCTGGTACTTCTCTACATGTAGTCTATTTTAGGCTAGGAACTTATATTGCAGTTCATGACAATACGACGATGTATAGTAAAAGAAAAAACATTTACAGAAGAGTAATTCCACTGACTGAATTATTCAAAAATAAAACAAAAAAAAACCTCATTCCAGCTTAAAACACAAGGCATAGAAACATGTTTCTCTAGAAAACTTACATTGATTTTAGATAAGCCTTAGAGTAGCCAACTATAATAATTACTTCTAACAGTGATGAAAAGAAATACTACCCTTTTACAGGAGAGGTTTTTGACTATTCTGTAGGATTCTTTCTTAATGTGGAATGAAGGCACAAACAGATACAGAGGAATTTAAAGACTAAAAATTGAAACATTGTGGGGAGTCTCATGTTAAGTCCAGCAGAAAAAGCACTCTGCCAAATTGCCACAATAAAATCTATGCCCTTGAGATCAATCCAGTTCAATCAAGTTCATTAACATGAACATAACAGTAAGTCAAACTTGTACATAGGTTTATTTTTATGCTGCACTTCTCCCTTCCAAATGTGCTGAAGTTGCACTGTATTTCATTGGTAGAGTTGCTGTGAAAGGGGTTCTGAAATGGAACCACATTTCTCAAAAATGTGGTTGCAAACCTGTGTGAGAGATGACCTGGGTTTGAGATTTTATGTGGCACTTTTGGCCACTCACACCTAGGACAAAAAGGGGAAAATAAATACATTAGTACAGATGTGGACAATACACAGCAACAGAGTGAAGGGCTGGGACTCTATTGATAGTGCAAACCAGTGCTTTTCCCAGGGCCAGCTGGCAAACATCATTTCATGTACCACTGATGGGAAGCACAAATACACTCTACAGACATCTGCACATCCATTCTGTGGTTACCAATACCATTTCTAATGAAGGCTTGGAAAGTACCTTCAGGGATATTGCCAGGTAAGTTTCTGACAGTGCCTCTGCACAATCACAACAACACACCTAATAACATTTGAGAAACCAGAAATTCTGCCATGCCAGACTTTGATTAGGGACAAACTTTGAAATTAGGAATCTTTACTGTATATGCAAGCAGGCTGCACCAAATTATATACATGCATCTGAAGTACCAGAAGTGTTCTTTCACACATGGAAAAATATTGTCAGTTGAGGACAAAAGAAATTATGTATCCAAAATCTGTGTGCCAGACATGCTGGAAAACTGCATAAATATATGGAGAGAGGATGGCGGGCGGGGGGAATCAAACAACCCAAACCAAAAAACCCAAACCCACACAGTGACCAGCTGCAAAAAGCCAACAAATATCTCAATGAGAAGCAACAGCTGGAAACAGTCAATTCCAGGACCTACTGCAAACAGAAGCAAAGATCCCAAAAATGTAACAGGCCTAGACGGAAGTGACAAGAAAATGTGTTCTACAAAAATCAGCACATGGAATGGGACTGTTTTTCAGTGTGCGGAGAATCAACCCACTAAATTATTATTATTCTTTTTCCATAAGCCCTAAAGTTTTTCTAACCATCTCTTCCCCTTCCTTCCCAGAATCCAACATTGTGATGCTGCAGTTAAGGAAATAAAAATTTCTTCAGTGCTCTTTGCTACAAGTCTGTACTCAAATTTTGTGACAATTGTCCGCATCTAATCTAAAAAGTTCAGAATTATGTCATGAACCAACATAATATCTACAGAAAAAAACCCTACTTTTTCCATCATAAAATAATGTATTTCACACATTTGCTTTCATTTCTCAGTAACTACTAGGACAAAGAATCAGATACCAGTGTTTGCTCATTTTCTTTACTTTTCATCTCATGTTTTAAGGAGTCTTAAAGACTGCTAAGAAGTACCCACCCAGGTATAAGGGGATAGTCTAAACAAACCCAAATTACAAACCTAGTTACAGCAGCAATTCCTCATGACAGTTTGCACAGATTCCCACTATTACTCTGGATTTCTCTGGTATCAAAACCCACCTGCAACATATGCACATCTGTATTGTTAGCCCTCTTTGGGGAGTGAGAGGAACTCGAAGTTTACTGATATAATGGGAAGATGGTATTGAAGGAAGGCAGAGAGACGTGAGCAGAACAGAATCTCCAAGCAGAGGGCAGTAATGTTGGAGAAGAAACAAAAGGAATGGCAGATCTTGCAGTGGCATTGAGCAGGAAAGCCCAAAGTAGAAAAGAGCTCGGCTAACATCCAATTAGCTGTAAAGATGTTAGACTTTTGCTCTGCTTGGTCTATGTGGGGTTAGGAACACTTGTTAACTCCCTGCAGCATGTTTGGACAGGTTAATCACTTTGGGATCAAAATAATAATCCTGGCTTTCCTATGCAGTGGTGAAATACAGAATCAATAGGCTTTTCAACTACTATTTACATGGTATGACTCATTAAACGCTGTTTCAGTGCCATTCTTCCATACACATAGAGGGGGGAATAGTGACTCCATTCCAAACTGAATGCATGAGAGCTATTTAAAGGGGGGAGGCAACATACAGACACCCATTTAGTGGTGCTGAACCTGCTTACTCTAGACTTGAATCTGACCCAAAATACCAAAGTGGAAGAGAACAAATATGGTCTTTGCAAATATCTCTACTAAAAACAGTGAATATTAAAGCTGAAATAAGAATCACTAGTTTTGATAATAATATGAAGTTAGCTTCACACTAACAATGTTTTTTATTGAGGCTTAGAAATTATGACACAATAAATACTCCATACATTTTCTTCCTCTATGTACATAAACCTCAGCATCCAGTACATCTTTGATTTCATCTTTAGCCACGGACAATGGAAAGGTTCAACAAAGCAAAGTGACTTGATTGTGGTTTAATCTCAAACCTCTGACAAAACCTTGACTACTGAACTCCCCATCATCCACCTTCTCCAAAAGTTCGGATACCGTTCCCCCAAGTCTTGCTCAGACACTGTGAGCTATCAGAAGACACTTAAACTCATGCCAGCTATCCAAAGGAAGAGCAGCACTGTTCTATTTATCAGGTGCAGCTCCAAGAGGAAGAATTCAATGTCATCATTCAACTCGTGCTCAGTGCCACCAACAGCTCACAGAGCTCCCCAGAGCTCCAACACTGGCCCCATCCAGGGCAAACAGGAGACACTCTGTGACTCCTACAGCTTCAGTGACTGGGGCACACAACTTAAAAGTCCACCTGCAGGCTATACAGAAGGCTCCTGTCATAGACAACCCTGAGCTGGGATGACATCAACCACAAACATGAAACGTTCTCTCTCTGCAGCATGAGAAACAACAGACGTACTAATTATCAAAAGGGGAGAAAACTGCACAGTCTGAAGCTAATTTCACATAATTTAATAACATAATAGAGAATCTTAATTTTCAGATGCATTTAAGGCAGAGAAAATAATCACTGTTATATATGTAGTTTGATGGCAATTAGCTCAAACACACTTTAAAAAACTACATGGTTGTTCAGTTAAAAAAAACAGGGCCAGTGAGATGCACAGAGTGTAGAAGCATATGGAGAGCTTTGCCTGGAGTGCCCAGGTATCCATTGCAGAGAGGGCACCTGTCAGTGGAATGTGACACCAGATTAGACAAAGATTTTGATTTACCCTAATAAGAATTCCTTCCACCATAGAAGTTGAGCTTGTGTTTTGTGATACTATTCTAATTCAAAAGAGCATAATGGGACATTTCATTGCCTGAAGAGACAGCCATTCTGACACCTTCTCCTCTCCAGGAAGTTTTCATAAAGACTCATGTTCCCAGTGAGCCAGAAGTTACATGGGATCTGAAAGCCATTAGAGCTTTTCTAATTTTTCTACCCATCTACCTCCATTAACTCTCCTTACTGCTTCAAGCGTGGTAAATTCAAGATGTGATACACAATTTACCAACTTTTTCCATGAGTCTTGGCATGTCCACTTCTTAAAGAAAAAAAAAAAGGTGGGGGAAAGAAGAGCAAATTTTCCTTCTTTAAGTCCTTTGGTTTCCACAAACATTCAGACATGGGTGGATACAAAGCCCTTGATGGCTGACTATAACTCCTGTACTGCAGCAGTAAGTGATTAGAGGCATTCACTTTGCCTGTTATTTTTGTAATTTTCAAAAAAAATCTGCCTTTGCCTACAAGCACAGAACCTGCTTTGACATACAAGTCTCTTAAATGAGGATTCTGTTAACAGAGACTCTCTGAAATGAGCCTTAAAGACTGCTAAGAAATACCTGCTTAGAGGCTCTCTTTGTATTTCTAGAAGAAAATAAATTTGTCTTCAAGAAATGCAAAGGGAAAGGTGGCAAACTGAGTAATGCCTAGCAAAGAGGTATTATGATTCTGTATCATTACAGTGGGAAAAAATACCTTCATTTATGGAGTAGACCGAGAAGTACTGAGAGGAATTATAGTCTTATTGTGAGAGAAAAAAACATGCTTGATACAGTTGCTGTGACTCTTCCAAGGAGGAAAGTCAGAGAGCACAAGGAACCAGAAATTAAATGGAAAGGGAAAAGAGGAAACACAGGCACCTGGAGAATGACCATGTAAAGAAAAGAGACAGAGGCATTTCAATACACACACACAGGAAAAGGAATAGGCAAAGGATGTAGAAAAGGTATTCAGGGAATTACATCATGTGAGGAGCGGTCCTATGCCAAATTTTCATTCAGGATGACAGATTTGCCTCGATGCTGCTTGCTGCCTCATATACAAGATTTAAAGATTTTTTAGGGAAACTGAGACAATTCTTGCATGAACTTTTTTATTTCAGAGTAATATAAAATGATCAACTGACTCTGCTTTTGTCAATGTATAACATGGCACGATTGAAATAAACGCATCTTGAAAATACAGCTTTTCAATATCATTAAATAACATACTAGTGGATGGGGGAAGGCAGCACTTACATTGACATGACTGCACTGGAGTAAAATGTGAAGTACATAAACCATTTGGCTGCAACTAGAGAAAGCAATTTAGCCACCGGAATTCCATGCTGATTTTCTGCTTTCTTGGAGAAGAGGGGCATGAAACCTGCTACTGACAGCAAACACAAAAAAGCATCTGTCAAAATACTGCTTTCTGATCTTAAACTGGCAGGGTTGCAGAGAATGACTCTGCTTTTAACTAAAGAATGACAAAAAAATAAATCAATGCTTTCCTCAGTTCTTAACAGTAAATGTTAGAATTTCTAACATTTAACTAATTATTATTTATTCTAACTAATGTTAGTATTTCTAATGTTAGCAATTTCTGTGTACAAAGTGGAGCAAAGACAATCAAATTTATGATCTAGATGTAGTGCAACTTCTTTGGGCTAGTATCAGCAGGTTTGAGTGGTCACGTGAAAATGCATCCTCTTCTTGTCTCAGCTGAAAATGAGACACAAGTCATACACAATCACCTGACCAAGCACAAGGCAGGACCAAGGGATGTAGGGGATAGTAGATGAGGCAGTATCAGTCATTTAGTTTGAGGGCAACGCACAGAAATGTTTGTGTTGGAAATTGTACCATTACCATTTCATAGTAACTATTGTGTCATTTTTCTCCTAAGAAACCTTAGAGAGTTAATACTTAAAATGTGACACGGAGATGGGAAGGTTCCAAGCTATTTGCAGAAAGTAGGCAGAGACAAGGAACTCTGTTTTTCACAACTCCCTTGGCTCAGAAACATAAATTAGGTATTTGCTAGTAGAAAATGCATCCTGTAAATAGAGTAATGGCTTGGTAAGAGACTGCAGTTAGGCTTGTAGGTCTTGGAAAGCAAAATACCGAAAGTATATGTAGGCAATTTATCAATTATCAATCCAAAAATTACTAAAGATCCTGTTTGCTAAACAGGAAAACTGACAGCTCTTTTCCCTTGTTTCATCTTGGGTTTCTGGGGTTTGAGTTTTGTTAACTACTGGTCTTGATTTTACTTTTATACTGTTCATGATAACTGGTTGCTTCCAATACACCACATTCTCTATTCTTTTGATTTTATGCCAGATTTCATTTAAGAAGTAAAGCAATTTAACACAAGAGAAAAGACTTCTTAGTGAAATCAAACCCTTCAGACAGAAACTTTTGCACAAAATGCAGGCCAATTCAAATACAAGTGAAATTACTCCTTGAGTTCATCAGTGTTTTCATTATCAGAACAGTGATTTTATAGACATATTCAGAAAACTAATATAAATGGTCACAAACATCAAAGCAAATTCTCAGTTTTTACTAAGGCAAATGCCAGCTGATTCTTCATGTCATGGTCACCTAGTTGTAATTAGAAATACCTGAGGCAAAGGCCACACTGAATCCCTGACTGACCAAGTTTTCTCTGGAGGGGAATACACATAATAATATATTATGTATAATCTGTGTATATGGTGATACGTGTCTGTTTATAACAAGCAATATAAAAAGGATTAAGTAGGATTTGTGATAAGGATTTATGTGTAATTTGTTCTACTTTAGCACTTTTTAGACACTATGACATCATTGTTAATTCCAAACCTCTTGATGTAGTTAACCTGTTATAAGAGTATTTCATTCCCACTTGGGTACAAAAGAAACAGAATAGTGAACATCACCCCTAATACCTTCCCCAAAGGCACCATCCAGTGTTCCACTGAAGATCTTAAACTGTAATAACACACAATCCCAGCCATTAAAAACCTTCACACATGAACATATCCACTTACTGTTTCAACAAAAAGCTTCTAACTCCGAGCTGCAGCTCTCCTTAATAAACTGATTCTTTGTTTTACTCTGTCCTCATCTAGGCAATAAGAGATATTAGAATTGAATATAAGGAGCATCATTATTAACAAATTGCATTAATTACCTTATTAATGATGTTAATAATTCTGCAAAAGAATGAACATTCAAGACTTTACAATGGACCCAAATGTTCATTATGTCAATGGCAGCCAACACATACACACTCTTGCCAGAGTAGGAACCTGAACTGCAATTCCTTCTATGTAAATTAACAAAACTTCCTTCCCTCAATTTGTTCCTTAGTGGAAGAGTTAACATGGCAAGCCTGCTGTCTAACCACAATAAAAATTCCAGTGAATCCTTGTATTACTGTTCCAGTAGGTATGCAGCAGAAGAACTGTACCAGCCAAGCTTTAAATTAAAATTTCTCCCCTGAACAATACAGAGTATGGAACCTGGCTGTAAGCATGTGACCTGGAATGGAACTTGGAACAAATCTACTTTAGCTTGGAGCCTTTTATCTTTGAATAATACACTCAGAAATTTAATTTAGTAATGTGTAGGCTATGGATGTATAAAAGCACATCAAAGCCCTACTGGTGCTTGAGCTGCAGACGCTCCATTTCTACCTGTGTTTGCAGGTGCACTTCTCTGACCAATGCACAGTAAGGCTGCAGGATGAATGCAGCACTTCAGAGACACCAAAGAATCTCCAGGGGAGACAGAACATCTACGAGAAAGATTTCTTTGGTGTCTAACCCTGGCTGAGCTCACCCACGACAAAGATAAGGCAAGTTCTTTCCTTTATTCAGACACTTTCTTTTTGCAAACTTCTTTTTAAAACATGCTGAGTGTGAGCAGTTCTCTGACAATCTCATTATATCAGGGACACACCAGCTTCTCCTTCCCCCACACGACACTCCACAAATCCTTCCACCAACCCCTATGCTTGCCACAGCACCCATGACGTTTGTCTGCAGTTCTGATGCCCCAGGGCTGCACAGGGCCCGGGACAGCCTACAGAGAAGGCCTTCTGTAAAACCACAGTTTTACACCCAGAGCACTCCTCTCTCAAACCTGGCAATAGTTCAGGGGTTATCAGCCGAGTCATGAAAGACAGACATGGGACAGCTGAGTAATTCTCATCTCCTTTTCGGAAATCCAGTTAAAGCAAAAGTTTGGGATACTATTAAAGTTTTTCTCTGCAAAATCTAAGTCTGAAGTCTAACACAACAGCACAGCAACCTTTAGTCAGAAAGTCTGAGAGAGAACTACTGCAAAGTTTCTGTGGTGCATGGAAGGGGAAACATGTTAACACTCTGGTTTTATGCATTTATGAAAGCAGTCAGGAATCATTGGCCAAAAAGGTTCTAAATATAAAAGACAAGTATTAGACAATGGAATGGTTAAAATGAACATTACAGGTGAAAAATTTGCTAGACCAACCATAACGTGAAAAAGCATGCATTTTAGGCAAAATCATAAATACTAACCTGCATGACTGAAATTCAGAACTACTAATTAAAAAAAAAAATTCTGGTTACTAGTTCCATTTTCTTTATTTCCCTTTGTGCTCCTCGGTTGACTTGCAGTCCCAGATAGGGTCTGATCCAGTAAATGTTTCCAGATGTAAGGCTTGTATTTAATACTCCACCTAGAAGTAAATCTTATTCCCACTAGTTACTGTTTGTATAACCCTTCAGAGTTCAGCCTTAAAGTAAAAAGGTGGTGGGGGGAGGAAGTAAAAAAAAAATAAGTCCATATCCATTGAAAAGTTAACAACTTCCTTATTCCCTGTCAAATAGAAGGGAACACAGACCTAGGCCATCAATCAAGATCTGTAGATCATCCATTTTAGTAAGATAAAATTCCATGGAACACAGGACCTCCCCCAGTCATTGCCAACCTGACTCAGCACCACCTGGGAAGGAGAGTGTGGGGTAGAGAGTGACAATCTCCTGACCCTTCCCATGGCTCTGAGAGATAGCTCAGCTTCCCCAGAGCACCACCTACCACTCGAGACACTTTAACCTGACAGAAGGAAGCTGTCACCCAAATGCCCACGCCACAGACAAAGGAGAGCATGTTCCCTCCCTGTAGCACTCTGGCACTGCCCAACTTGTGGGGGCAGCATTCAGCTGTGTAGGGCACAGCAGGTCCCTTCCCACACCATCTACCAGCCTTTGGGGCATCGACTCAGTGACTCCAGGCTTTTCTACCACTTCTCAACCTTCCTGCAAATTCAGGCCACAAACCCAGCAAGACATGACAATGCTAAAAGCTACTTTCAGAAAACTGCTATCAGGTCTATGATGCTGACAGCTCTCCTGTGTACCATTGCATGTTGAGATAAGAAATCAAATGAACCCTTTCAACATTGGCAAGAAGCATAATGGGATCTCTAAGACTTAACTTTCTGCAAAAACAGTAGTAACTTGTACTTATATCCAGAAATCCAGTGCCTCTCAGATAATTTACCTTTCCCAGACAAATACAAATAAATATACACACTACAAACTGCCTATAAAAGTATGTTCACAGATCTTGGGAGAATCTTCTTTGTGTTCTTTCGTGTTCATTGCAATAGGATAACTGGCTTTTTTTGAGCTACATAATTTTGCCTCTTTTGAAGAAAAGAAATCAAGTCTTTTTTCCTACAAATAATTTTAAATTTGCTTTATTAATGTAAACTTCAGAAATAAGAAAACAAAAAAGTCAAAGTAATAGAACATTCCAGACAGTTTGTTAAATAAAATACAACAGCACCTCTTGGGTGCTGGAAGCGTTCATGCTTCAGCCTGATGCCTTTACAGCAGCCCTGTCATGTGTTAATGATTACATATATTCATTCACTACCAAAAATAGTTTCATCTAGAATTATGCACAAAGAACATTTGTCCACAGTGAATTTCAAGCTTGGCTGGTCTGCTTGGGTTACAGTTACTCCTAATTTTACAGTGGCAAAAATCCAAAAGTCTACTTTGTGCTAGCAGTTTATCTTTTATGTCAGAATACATTCTCCAATCATTCAAAAGTTTGGAGAGTAGCAGCACCTAAAAACAGATCTTTACTGATGGAGTTATCACAATACACAGATTACCATAACAAAATCCCAATTAGCTTATCTGGAAAATAATTTCTCTCTCTCCTTCACCCTCACCCCAACTACTCCTCTAACTTTGGTCTCCTCAGGAAACCACAAGTAGGATCTTCCTGGTCACTTTCACACGCCTTAAGGAATCAGTACATGCTATCAAGACTGAAACATCTGCAAGCCTAGTGTACAAGTTACAAAACCAGTAGGAAAGGAAACATCCAACAAAAAATTATGTATAGTTTTAATATGTCCACTGTCTTACAAAATATGAGTGCTGGAGTGGTTGGGGAAAGCTGCTGCACATTTTTCCATGTACAGACATATATTACTTAAGGTGTAAAACATTTTGCATATATTTTAAGAGTTAGCCTCTCGAAGATTTCTCCTGTGCTGCTTTGAAGCCATCTATTCCCCCCCTCCCCCCTCCTTTTTTCTTGATTCAGAGAAAAATTGCTCCATTCCTGCTTGGAATCCAAAGGAGAACAGGAAGTAACGTCTGAGCTCCATAGAGATTGGTTTTTATTTGCTTACAGGACGTGGCGGATTCAAAAACTGGCTTCATTTTCCAGTATCCTTAAAGGACCTGACTTTTTTTTTTCATTTTGGCAGGGAGCATGGTTGGAACTTCAAGTTCAGCCAAAATAGACAATAAAACAGTAAGAAGGCATAATGCCAAAAATGCAAAGGCAGCAGCGTCCAGAGCATAATTCCACCCTTTTCTCTCTCCCCCCCCNAAACCTTCTTTGTCCTAGAATGAACTCATATTTTAACAGCCTACAAACTTCTCAGACCCACTGGAGGCAAGCTAAAGAATGATGCTGCTCATTTAAGATGACAGATTTTTTTTTTTAATCCATATGTTTTATTGTTATGTTCTTTTGAATATCCTACTTTGTTCTTCTTGGGAGAAAACATTTGTATGAAGTAACAACATGTGGAATCTCTCACACAGCACAATATGAAATTTGGTTCAAGAGTAGCTTCTTTTTTTTCCTCCTAGCTCATGATACACATTTTTTGACATTCTCACTAGAAGTATGCCTGTGTTAGCCTCTAAGCCAAAAAAGTCCCAATTAATTAAAAATTGTCATTGGCTGTAGCAAAAATGATATTTTTTTTTCTTTTCGGGAGGGTCTAAGCTGCAAATAATGCTATGAAAATGATGTGCAATGACCAACAGATAAGTAAAGCTTCTTTGTGAGGATATGTGCAAATGTTTCCTCACGTTTTCAGCAGGAAACCAGGCAGGATGAATCTGGGGTAAGGTCTGGAAACTGTATAGCAAAATTGGAGGGAAAGACAAAAATAGATTTTAAAGAAGATATTGTCTTCCTTACTGCATTAATCGTTGTTTGGAATTAGAAGCTAACTATTCAGTGTTTCCTTTCCATCGTATAAAATTGAACCTATATAATTTGCAGAAAATATCCAGAAGCCACACAATGCCTTCTATTTATTAACAAGAGTCAAAGAACTACCTCTGTGGAAGCTTTGTCCAATCTGGAAACTAAAAAATGGCAGAGCAGAGGCCAGTTCCTCAAAGTAAGAAGTGAAAAGTGCACCTGAAAAATATTAACTTTTTCCTTCTAAAGAGAGGAAAGAAAAATAACTATGACATGTGCATTAAAAACAATTAAACTGTTAGGTGAAGACAAAAGGGTAGACTTTCTGGCAGGGTGCAAAGTATTTTTGCAAAGCATTTGTGAGGCCAAACACTAGAAATGTATGTGCCTGTAAGGAAAAAGACAGAAAAGACCATCAAATCATCAAGAATTTAAACAGATGGTTTTCTGAGGAACTGTGGTATGAAAGGATGAAGCCATTGGCTGCTACAGACTCTTTACCAAATCCCTGCAATTTTAAAATGATGAATAATAGCTTGCCTATTTGAATGCTCCAATAAACAAGTACTTGCATGAGAGATGCATCTTGCTTACTGTGATGTCAAAAACCACATGACATTACTAGAGCAAAGACCACACAGCACTTTGGACTAATGTGGCCTTCTAAAAGAAAAAAAAAAAAAAAAGGAAAAAACCAAAATGGAAGGTAACAATATAGCTGCTAAAAATGTATCCACTAGGATGCCTATGTTTCTAGAGGAAAAAATTAGGTTTTTGATTACGGATGGTCTCGACAGAAAGCTCAACTTCATCTGAATGTCTCTGGTGAAAATTCAATTTCCAGTCCATTTTGTATCCATCCTGCACAGGAAGCCCAGCTTGCTTGGCTGGCTGAAGGGACCTGTAGGGGTGTGTTAGGAAAATGCACTAAGCAGCACAATTCCCAGCTGCTCCAGCATCTCTCCCTGCCCTCCAGCCCGGCTGGGTGCTGTGGCACCTGAACACCCCTCGGGCTCAGTGCTGCGATGACCAACACGCACTGACTTGAGGCAATTCCCAACTGTTTTGCATCCATTTATCTCCAACCACAAGGCTGACCCCATGTACAAAAGAGAGCATGAAAGAGCAGTTTAAATTTCCAAGCACTTTCTGTGTGAAATTTTTTTTAAATTGTCAACTCATATCCCAAACTCTACTCATAACCGAACTCCACTTTGCCACACAGCTAAATAGGTCAGTCTACAGTTCCAGCCTGAAATTGTACACCAGAATTAACAACCGTTTACACAACAAAATTTGCATGACTCCTCAGGACACTACAAACTGAGCACAGCAGATACACTGGGGCATTTTCGAGTGGAACAGTATTGTTGCATGCCCCAATAATATCAATACCTTTTGAGTCTGTAAATGCAAACAGTGATTACATCCGAAGAACCTGGAGATGGGTGCTCAAAGTCAGGGCGATTTGTAGTTTGGGTCTGGTGTTGATTGCAGGTGAGGTGGGGGACAGTGTTTGGTTTAGGTTTTATTTTCAGGTTATTTTTCTTTGTTTTGCTGATTTCTTATGTATGTACGAACTCCACTGGGAAAGGAGGCACACTGAAATCTGTCCACTGCTTCTGCAGTGACGGCAGGTCAGAAGGGCTCATCTAAATTCCAGGAGCAGCAAAGTAGAAAGGGAGCTGATTTTAGAGCTGAATAATTTTCACTCTAACAGGACTCACTCAGCATTAACAGAGATCCTGTGTGTGTTTATTTGCTGGTACCATGTTCTCTGTTAACGACTCAAGAAGAAAAAAAGCCCATCCCCACATGCTCTTTATCAGCCTCAGGAACACACTGTTCAAACGACAGAGGAATGGTTAAGTGGCCTAGTGGGCCTACAACCAAGAAAGAGAGCTAAGACCAGAGGAACGGGAACCAAGCCAATTGTCTAGACAGCAGGCAAAAAAACATGCCGGCTAAATTTAATCAGCTGCCTCCTTTACTTTGTAAAGTGAATGGGTAGATTATAGACAGGGTGACACATAATTTGTGATTGAAATTGCTTGTTTAATCTTAATTTAAAGAGAGATGAACTTATCCCAGTTCCATATCCATCATTCTTATATGAACACATAAACCAAGAGCCATCTTCACAATAAACAGCAGCTAGAGAAAGCCTCCAGCTTCAGCAGTGGCTCTGCGCTCTCCGTATCTTTACAGATTCTTTTGCTGATCCCTCACTTGCCTTTACAAGAGAAAAAGAAGCTCTTCTTCAAGCTACCATAAGTTTTCTGCTCTTCACAGAGGGTCTTTCAAGATTGAGACTGGCAGCTTCTTTCTTGAGAAGGGGCAAAGTTGGCAAAGGACAAATAACATGATTTATAACATGTACTGACTAGGATCCATTGCCCAGACTGTGGTACAGAACAGCTGGCAGGACAGTGAACAATAGCTCTTATTAGAAGTCTGCTATTTAAACCCAGTAACTATATCCAAAATTTGATCCAGAGCCCTTGAAGGAAACATGGTGAAATTCTAAAACATTAGGGGAGGTGGAGGACAGGAATGGGGAGAAATCTTCCTTTGGTGGCATAGATGTCTGTAAGTCTTAACAGCCAATTTAATTTGCTCTGAAGTTTAAGGTGGAATTTGTGATTACAGACCTCATGCAGTACATCACCACTGGGATAGAAAACAGATAAAAAGGAACAATAGAAACACTCACAGCTAAAGCAGAAAACTATCAATCCCAAAATGGTGTTCATGTAATTTTTTAAGTTGAACCTCTCAGCACCATTTCTGTCTTGAATGACTGAGATTTGAGAAAATGAAAAGTGAGTTGGTAAGATTATCTCTAGTCACTTTTAATCTGTAACACAGCCACTGAAAATCCTGGTGGAAATTTTAATGACCATCTGAATATTAACCAATACTGTTTAAAGTTTCAGCTCCTCACATACTTTGATTCTGCTGCTTATGGCAGCAAAAATAGCTCTCAAGCGATTGTATACAGAATTGACAAAGTTTTGCTTAAATCTACTGTCATAAGTATTCAAATGACATATTTAATGCTGAAATAGTCAGCCTTGTGAAAGTAATAACTCCCTTTGTTTGTTTTTTTTTAAGAAAAGGTGGAATTACTTTATATTGCTTTCTCAGGTTTAAGTCAAATAGTGTATTATGAGCCTTTTTAAAAACAGGATGGTTTCAATGAACATCCAATGTGAGGACACTGTAAAAAGTTAAAAGTTTTAGAGTTCTTTTAATCTTAAACAAAACGATCAAAACGTATTTCGAATAAATTTAAAATATATTTAGTTTAAAAAGAGTACTCCCATGGATCTGCTGGGTAGTGCTTTCTGAGACATTCCAGTGAGTTACAACAACCTTATTCATTCAAACAGCAATAGCTAAAATGCAGAATATACACAGGAAACATAGTCAAAGTTCATAATCAAAAGCATTGATGTTAAAAATCTTATCTCTAGCACTTAGAGAACATATACACTCCATAAAATTCATACTGCAGTTCAAATAACCCCTATTTCACATGATGTCAGAAGTGACAGACCAAGTTATTTATAGGCTTTTGATCACATCTATAAAAAACCAAACAAACTCAAAAAAAATTGCAAGTGATTTACAGATAATCATGATCAAAGAGATTACATTTAAGTGAACAGCCATGATCACAGCAGGTTCCCATAATCACCTCGCAGTATAAAATACTGAAAAATAAACACTTTCCTGCTCACCAAAGGAAGGCATGGATATAATTTATTAAATCAACATATTACCTCTTAAAAATGTCTGCTAACACATAACTACAATATGCTGATAACAACAAACACATATATCTCTTCTTTGTAGATATACAGAAACACCCACACTTTAATTATTTTAATAGGTGCAATTATTTAAAGGGAAAAAAACCTGAGAAGAATCAGCAAGAGAATGTATATGGAATCAATAGACTACTACTGAGTTCACCTACAAAATATGACACTGCAGATGGTTTTCAGTCAATTTGCAAGTTTTCTATTATCTTCCATATCAGGGTTGCTTGGGGTTCCATGCAGCTGCATAAAAGCACACCAGCACGGAAGAGAACAGCACTAGAGGCAAGACAGGCTTAGTGTAAAAAAAGAAAAAAAAAATATTCCGTATTTGTGCTGGGCAAGATCCTGTTCCTCTGTGTCCTGCAGAGCTGCTGGGACTGTGTCACCTCTCAGAAACAGACAATAGGGGTAAACCAAACCACTACAGGGCACAGACAGTTGGAGGCTTATTTCCGTCCATATTCAAAGCATATAGGATCTAAAATACAGCCCTCAACGAGGACAGATTTCAGCCTCTCTTTATTGCCTTAGATATACAGAGGCACATGCTGTGAGCCCTGAAACTGTGAAACAAGATGAAGATGGAAGACAAAATTCGTGTGCTCATGAGAGAGTAAACACCTATGCTAGCAACTTTCCAATATCCATAAACGCATGCAACGGAACAGATGTTAAAAAATACAAGGAAGAGGATATAAAGCAATACAAGTGACCTGGTATAGCAAACTGGTATGTATCTGATTCCAGGGTTAAAAGTTAAATGAACAGACACATCCTGGCAAAAGGCCAGCTCCTAACAGAACACAAACCTCGTAAGATTTGAGTTCTGGTTTTGATTTCAAACCCATGAACTTTAAGTGGATTTGAAATCACGCAAAACATGCTCACCCATTGCTATTCATAACAGAAAAGAGAGACAAACAAGCTCTTGTTGGGGCAGAGATTGCCCTGTGGCTCCCCAACCTGAAGCTGGCAGAGCAGAGCCCGTGCATCCTTCTTGGAGACAGCACAAAGGAGTGACCCGCAGCTGGCAGTGCCCCTCCTGGACTGCTGAGCAGCCCAAAAGCTCTCTTTTGTCTGGGCTTTGCTGCTGTTGTTGTTGCTAAGTTTACAAGAAAAGGTTTCTATTCAAGGAAGCAAAGAAGGGGGGATTGGGGAACCTCCTGCAGCATTTCAATGGCCTGGCTGGAGCTGTACCCACACTCAGCAGTGATGTTACAGTGCCCACAGGCTAAAAAAACAGGAGAAAAACTTACAGAGATCAGTAACAACTCTTAGAGGCAATCAGGTGTACCTGGGAAAGGGGAACAGCATTCAAGGCACACTGACACTTCTTTTTCACACCTGCAGAGAAGCTGCTGTGCCTGAAATATCATTTGCCTTTTCCAGTCTCAGGCATACAGCACAAACTTTTTTTAGGGGTTTTTTGTTGTTGTTGTTGTTTTGTTTTGGTTTTTTTTTTGGGTTTTTTTTTTATTATATGTAAAATTTCATTTATGTTTGGAAGTCTAGAACAGGCTTCAAAACTGAATGGTAAGCATTTCACAAGCTTTGACTCTGACATTTGTGCAACAACTGCACTGTTTTTCCCCGAGAGAACTCACCCTTCACCTGAAAGGGCGTATCCTAATTCTGTCCGAAGAGAATGTGTTGCCACCATGCTTGACTTGGAATTAATCGTGAAAAGGATACAGGAGGAAGATACTGCTGCAGCTGGAACATGCTACAGCCTGGTGTTCTGTACTTGGTCTCTGGAATACGTAGGAGGCTTAGGTCGGTTATCAGGAAAAAGTTCTTCCCCCAGAGGGTGGTGGGGCACTGAACAGGGTCTCCAGGGAATGGTCACGGCCCCAAGGCTGCCAGAGCTCCCAGGCACAGGGTGGGATTGAGGGGTGTCCTGTGCAGGGCCAGGATTTGAACTGGATGATCCTGGAGGGTCCCTCAAGATTCTGTGAACATTGCACCCCTCTCTGGAATAGCTGGTGTTCTGAACGAGTAAAGCAACAGTGCAGGCTGGTTACTGCCATCAGCAGAGAGTACCAGAATTGTTAATGACAAAGAGGAGCAAGAAACTAATTCTTCAGCTTTTTCTCCTTTCCAGCAAGTTCAGTCAGAGCAAATTCTTTGGCAAAAAAGGGTAACAAAAAGATCCAAGAAATCAAACATAAATCTGGTAATCTGCCGAGAGGGGAAGAGCAGAGGGAAGAGAACTGGCAGGCTTTATCATTAAGCACACTTTGTGTTATCCAACAGATCCAAGAGTAACATACAGGAACTGGACTGTGTACAAGAAATCTATTATACTGCTGCTCTCAAGTTAAGTATATTGCTGATTTCAGAAAGATCAGAATGCCTGACTCTGGATGCCTCAGGAATAAACAAGAATGAATTTGTATTCTACTATGCTTGAGACAGACCTAGTCAAAATTTTTCCATGAAAGATGTTCCTCAGCAACGAACCAGGTTTTCAATAAAGCCTTTTTAAAAATTTTATGAAAAGTATCTGCTTTTGAATGCTTTCCTGAGATGCAATCCAGCTAGGAAACTGGGAACCTGGAACAAGTAGGCTTATTTCTATAATCAAAACCTGAAGTTTTCAGTTTTTCATTTTAAAGCTGTAATTCTCTTTGGTGGGAACTTTTTTCTGGTGATACCTCTTTTTTTTTGGGCATTTCCATGCAGGGAAATGATTCCAAAATACTGGTTTTAGAGGTATGAACCATTCTTTTTTGCAGTTTTAGTTTTCCTTTAAGTAGAACCTGAAGGAAAACACTGATGACAGTCTATTCTGACCTTGATCAGAGCTAGCAATCCTTAGGACTTGTGGACCTGCACCACTTAGTCCCTAACGTTTCTGTTCAAATAGATGATATTAAAAATAAAGAATAAATGTTAATACAGCTTAATTGCTCCACTTTTACAGTCAAGAAAATCTTAAATTAAGGCCTTCTAGCCTGAAAAGCTTCTTTGTGTAATTTTTAAAAGCCTACTTTTCACTATTTCATCAGGGAACATGTGCTCCTAGACAGAAACCACAGTACCAATCTATAATCAGAGCTACGTGTTTATGGAAAAAGTGATAAATCCCTGAAAAAAACTGTCTCATAACTGAAGTCCTCCACAAACAGTTTTGTAGCAAAATTAGTAAAATAACTTAGAACCAAGCAAATTGCTTTAGACTTGACAAAAAAATCAGTGCCTAGGAAATCTGCATCCAAAAATTTTATTTCCTTTAAACCTTTTACATAAATACAGCAAGATTCAATGCTAAATATGAAGCAGGCCATGTTAAATTCAACAGCAAAGTTTTTAAAGTAACGGTTATCTATTTTTCTACATTTTAAATGAAATAAACTGTCCCTAAATGCAAGTGAGTCTGGATAATTACTTTCAAAAATATTTAGATTAATATTCCCCCTTGGAGAATACTTTCAAGGCACTGATCAATAGATTCCTAAGATTAAGTGAAGAACTACATTAATCATAAGTACTTTCCATCTGTTACACATAATTTCTCTTTATACACATAGAGTGTAAAGATTTTTCTTTTTCTCTCTCCCTTCCCCAAACTTACAAATCAGCAAGTCTGGTCACAGTAACAAGTGCAAACCAGAGACTGAACCTGTGCAATGTGCCTGATATTTGGAGTAGAGCATTAATTCTGCTGGTTAGCTGCAGCAGTGCAGTCTTTAAGATACTTTTCATATTGAATCAATAGTTTTGTACTATTATATATAGTAACAGTGCCTTGATTGGATTTCTTTTAAGACTGCAATCTTGTTCTGTGAGACAGATTTAATTTCAGAAGAACTCATACGGATCAGGTCTGCTTGGCTGTGCTTCAGAAATCAGAAGCTAGAGTGCCAGTGAGTACTACCTATTCAGGGTAATATGTGTTATGTATAGTTAAAAATGGATAACCACACTGCTCCATTGTCAGGAAACTTCCAAATGCCTTTTCTGTCCCATAAAGCCCATCTGTGGTTTTTCCAAATTTGCAGCTGAATACTAATGGGGATACATAAGCAACTCACTTCTAGTGGAAGAAAAAGAACTGAGCGCCTTTTTGACTCCATACCTACTAATGAAGGTGAATGCCATACTGCACAGCAGAGGATTCCTTAAGGCATCACTTCTGCATCATAAAACATGTATACAACTAAAACTTTGCAGAAACTGGAGAATTAGAAGACCAAGTAGCAACTCTATTTCATACTTCATAAAAGCCTCATATGTTCTGGTAAAACACACAAAGATCTATTATCTTCCCTTAGGTAAAAAACCAACTTTTTCAGTCTTCTCAACATCCAACATTTTACCTACAGCACTAACCTTAGAGGAACAACAAAAGTAATTTGAATTTGAACAATAGAGCGGTCAAATGAGAAAGAGAAACATTCAGGTTTATAACTGATGGCCATTTCAATTGGAAAAATAACCATATTATTTCCCCCTAATTTATTTTAGGAAAAGTACAATACATTGCAAACATCACTCCTGGAGAAGCAAAAAATGAGGACTGACATACAAATCTTTCATAGGGAAAGAGCTGGATGCAGGGGAATGACCAACACACAGCTCAGAAGGCAAAGCCATTAAACTCAGCTTACAAGAATCATGTGTCTGGAATTAAAAGTATAGCATTTCAGCATGTTTTTCACTAAAGAGAAAAAAAAATTCTGTCAACTCTCCCTCACTTTTCCAGACATTGAAAAAATATACCATAGAAGATGCTGAGAAACATTATAGTGCACTGCTAGAACTGCAATGTGTGCAGTTTGTGATGGAAGCCTGTGTCATTTTTATTAGAGGCCACTCAAAGCGTCTCACATTTTCCTGCCTTTGTCCTTCACACTTCTCTATCACAGGGAAGTGGACAAACAAATTTACACGAAGACATTATTCTCTACAGCTACAGTGCATGTTTTGATGCAGCATTTTGTGCCCAGGACATGCTCCTGAAAGACGTTCTTGCCACCCCCAGGAACTTTTGCACATCTATTTCAATAATTAATCTACCAACTTTTGGGTAGAGCCCAGTTAAAGAAAATACAGTTCTAACTTTCCTTACATGCCAGCAAAATAAGTAACAGTGCTATCTGCTACTTCAGCATCTTAAAGTTATTTTAACACTTCTGAAAGGTTACAGTATGAGAGCAAAACCAGAGAAGCTGTATTTCAATATTCACAGTGTATTCCTAAGAAGCCAACACCCTCTCAGCTTCCCTATCCATTTCAACACTTCCACACTTCCGTGGTTCCAAAGCAAAAAGGGTGCCTGTGAATGGAGTAGCTGTACCTACTTTATCTCTCTTTGTATGCTTCTCTCCAGTATCACCAGAAGGGTATAGATAACTCCATTTCTGTCCAAGTCATGAAAGCAGAGGGCAGCCTTCACTCTTGGCACACTATTCAAACATGATGTTTTTATAACCTCCATGAGCTGTCTCACTTCTCCAAAGTGAAAAATGTTACATAAATAAGACAATCGAGAGCTGGATTACTTTATCAGTATATATTGTATAGCAATCATTCATTGTCAGGTATAACATTCCTACTGAAAGGATTTTTAAAAGTTTAATTTAAGGGTACTATAGGAAATGAGAGGAGTAAAAACACTGAAACTGGAGTCAACTTCCACTGATAAGGATGGGGCAAAGACTGGTGGAGCCATGAAAGCAACTACTTTAAACTCATCAGAGTGACAATTCCAAGAAGTTTAGAAGAATTTTTCATGTCTTAATCCTGAAATGTAGGAACATCTTTTCCTAGTGTACTGTGTGGAAACCAAGCCATTTTTGTTGTTTGTATCTGCACATAGAGAGGCTGAGCTAATAACCATGTGGCACCACGGTCACATATGGGCTCCAGACTGCCAACATGGGCAGCCAACGCTTGCTTGCTGAAGCAGCTCCTGAAAAGTGTCAATATATTGCTATCCACGTTTAAATGCCACTTTCAGGATCATTTTGTTGTTGCACAAGAAAAGCAGTGGTAAATTAACACGTGACTGGATTCAGGCTTAAAGACACATTAAAATACCATTCACTATCAAAGTATTGCAAAAGAAGGACACTGTGAGTCTTTATAATGGTAAGACTCAGCAAACTGTGTCTGCCTTTTAAAACGTCTTACTGAAAACATTTAAGCTCACCAAGACAATTTTGATTGAACCAGGCTGGAGCAGCCACACAGAAGTTGTGTTTGCAGAGTACAAGTGTGGGAGCCTTCAGCAAAGTTAAACCCAAACAAATTAGAACAAAACTGACTGAGCTCAGTCAGTCCGTAAGCATGGAACTCCAAACAAGAGTGGCCAAGAGCATGCTTGACCATATCCTATCTCACTAAGGTAAGCTCCATTGGGAGAACCTTCCTTTCCTCCACTATGGAAGATGTTTAGTGGAAACTCCATGGATTTGAAAAGAAACCTCTTACATTTGTCCCAAGACACAAACTGGTATTCAGCTACATTCTGAACAAAGGTACAGGTAAGTACTGCACAGAAAAACCAACACTTGCCTGATTTTCCTTCATTTATTAGAAGAAACTCTGTTTCATTCCTAATGCAGAGCCATATACCTTCTTTAGAACTAAACAAAGAGAGGCATCTGACTAATAACCAGACCAGCAAACCAGCAGCTGGATCTTTGATGCATATTCCATTGTCTCAGCCTACTCCAAGCCTGCATTAATGTCACAGGCTGCCAGCAGGTACACGTGGCACTAACAGGAGGCTGACTGCTGCTGTGTTGTGCTCACAAACACACAGCACTAGGTGACTTCCTTTTAGTTACAAGCCAAACAATATTCAGTAGTGACAGCTTTTTTCTCCTACGTTTCTGTGTATTATATTAAAACACCAGCAAATTATATTAAGGAATAAAAGGAGAAGCAACTATGCGAGCTGTTTGCATTTTGAAATTTAATTTAAAAGTTCCCCTTTTCCCTCATCACTTTAAAATATCTTGGACAAAAACTTAAGGTTTATTTTACTGGAAGTATTAGCAGACTAGAATTAAGAATTGTTTACACAAAGAATCCTCCAATCTTGCTCAGCTGCACACATCTTCTCCCTGTCTGAGCAGAAATAAGCTAGTAGTAACTCAGTTCATCAAATCTGAACCCAAGAAATGTACTTGTGAATCAGTTGTTTTATGAAAGACAAACTATCATTTGGTAGAATTTTAGTAACAAGCCACAAGGGTGGTTCTGGTAATGCTGCCATCTGATGACAAGTGACTTTTTCTGAAAGAATAAGGACATAAACCAACCAGTGTTTCTCCTACCTGAGCTGCACCTCTCAACGAACTTACATGAAGATTCAAAGGGAGGGAGTCATAAACTGGTAGGGGGAAACTTAAATATTAAGCTATTTAAAAATAACAAGAAAAACAATAAAACCGAATGGCCCTGATTTACAGCTGGAAGCAGCTCATTTCCTCCAGGGGAGTCAGCAGCAGCTGTAATTACCTGCTGCATGGATTTACGCGGGCTGGGGAACTACCACTCCCTTCAGCTGCCAGCAGCACTCTGCAGCTGCGGGCCAATGCACAGAGCCTTTACACCTACAGCTGCTTCTCGTGCCTTCTTCCACCCAGCACCCCGAGGAACTTACCTACTGCCAGCAATTAAAGTAGTACAGAAGTAATTTTTTACTTAGGAAGTGCATAAAAAGAGAAGGATAAGCCCAAACTGTGCTCATATTTGCAAGAAGTTTGGGAAACACTCATCTATCCTATCCACTACTGCAACAGCAAAGATCTGTGTTAATTCAGATAATTCGATAGGCTTGACACTAGGGCCATCCTATTTTCCAAAGTTTATAAAAAACTTTCTTATCTGGACATAACAGAGGCATACAGTGAGTCAGGGCCAGAAATCACACAGATATTCAAACACTAATTACAGAAGACTTAGATTTCAAACAGCTTTACTTAATTCTACCCTGATCTAGTGATCTCTTTCCTCCAGCCATTGCTGTTTCCAAGTAAACATCCAAATCCCAAAGGTGGTATAATAGAGCCACGCAGTATGTTCATGAGGCACTCCTGGAAGATTTCCCTAAGGCACATGGGTCACAGGATTAGAAAAATCATTAAGCATCTGAAAATGTGCTCTCCGTCCATACTAAAATCTGGCTTAGCTTACTGAATTGGAAAAAAGGTTCTGGCTGGTTGTGCCAGGTTTCCCATGTAGAGTAGTACATTTTCAGATGTCTGGTTATGTAATGGGGAATTCTTCCCATTGGTAAATGATAATATCCTCACCTTAACAGAATAAAAGTGTATGCAGCTGTAAGCCCCTTCTGGGGGAGTGGGTGGGTTTATGCTATCTAGTAACACTGTGGGTGCTTTTTCGTGCTATGAATTTATCAAGGTTTCACTCTATACAAAGGTAGATTCTTCCTCCTCTCTGCCCACCAGGCCACTTAGCATGAAGTTACATATCTTCCTTAAGACGCACATTTACTTTGTAAAAAACTTAAATACGTATTTCAGATGCAGAATATGAAGTTAACTATACTCTCTGATTAGCCTGTATTTTATTCCCCAGCTGCTCTGCAAGCAATTATCTCCCAATCCCATCCTTATCCTGCATTCTTGAAAAAAAAAATGAAGAAGAAATAAAAAGACTTTTTTCAGGGGATCTCTCAACCACGTAGTGGGCACAGGCACACAGCATACCCTGTGTATTTGGATTTTGTTTTTTTCTATGAACGAGGAAACACAGCATCAGTCTGATGACTTCCACTTCTTCTGAGAACTTTACATTACTTATACACTGGAAACCAGAGCATTTAAAAGTAACCATCAGCCATACATCTCAGTATGAAAATTCTGAAAGTCTAGTCAAAAGAATAATGACCAAGGTAGTTTATATTTTAAAACCACTAGTTATTTTCAGGTCATTTAATTTTACAACATTACCTATGGCTTTTGGAAAAGATATATTTTGAAATACAGATTTCAAAACAGGCAGCCCTGTTTTCCAAGCTGTCACGGGGGAGAGAGGCACTGCACGGCTACAGCCCCCCAGCTACTGCAGCTCTCAGTCCCAAGCACCAGTGTCTACCTTCACTGAATGTACCTGACTTTTTAAAGAGTCTTTTTGACATCAAATGCTATATGGAGACAAGGTTTCATTTAACTACCTCCCCACAGGTAGAGGGTCAGCATTCAGACTGTCCTGTGCCAGGTGTTTTGTGAAAGGAGAGCTGATGAGGGCTTTGCTGAGGTAGCTGTAGCAGGGCCAGTCAACTCAAATTAAAGCCTCTATAGACAGAACCGTGCTTATATGTGACCAAGTCAGGGACAACCTACAAATTAAAATTAACTGAACTAGCAATGTTTGACCATGACATTCAGAAAACATGTGGAAAGCAGCCTCAGCTTATTTCTGAATCACATTTAAGGCTTCTAAATATTTAGCACTACAGCAAAACCATTTTAAACCTGTATGTACACAGCATATACATCACTACTACTACTGTAAATAAGAACAGAGGTTCACCAGCACTCTACAAAGGAATTAAATATCGAGAAGTTTATGAAGTTTTACAAACTTCATAAAGTAAGTTGTCCTTACTTCACATTCATTTCTCCATTACACATGAGTAAATAAAGACTGGTCAGAGAGGGATAGAAACCATAAAGATCAGTTCAGCAACAGGTGTCAGCAGGAGTTAGAGAGAAATATCACTACTGAGCCCAGTGAGTATTTTTATTGTTGAACCTATTCTATGAGAAGGGAAAACATCAAAATCACCCTTCAAAATGCAACATTAAATCCCAGTAAAAAAAAAAAATTAAAAAAGGGAAAATAAAGGAATGAATGACTCAAAAAATAATCCCTCCTCCACGGCTGGCAGCTACTTGAGAGAGTTACAAATTTGTTCGATTTATTAATTCAAAGGGCTGCCTGAAGAGGGAGAGATTATGAAAAAAAGTGAAATATCATTGACAATTAATCTCCTTGTTCCCTCTGCTCCCCACCCCCACCAAGTTAAAGCTCACAAAGCAGGTCCTACTTCTGATCACCTGGTATAACCTTAACTTATTCTCAAAGCAGGTAACTAGTACATCCAGAAGGAAAGAATGGATGCTGCCTATCAACCTTATCACTCCGTAATTTCACAATAAAGGATGCTACACACATCTATCCCATCACCTGGCTCAGTCAGCCAGCATCCCCCACACACCCTCTCAGTGCCACCAGCAAAGCCTTTCCCATACACGTTCCCAGCCTCCTGATGGCCTTCCCGGGACAGCGGGCACCCAGGGACAGAGCCCCCTGCCCAGCCCCTCGGCACATCCCGCCCGCTGCCCGAGCCACGGGCTGGGCAAAACCCACCTGCCGCTCGACTTTCCCGGCGTCCTGATCCAGGGGGCAGTTTTGTGTTTGGGGTTCGGAGAGGGTTCACCGAGATCCTTCCAGCCCCGCTCCGCCAACGTCCCCCGCCTCAGGTGGCTCCAGCCGGACAGGGCGGCCCTTCCACGCCTCGGCGGCCGCCGTCATCCCCTCATGGTCCCGGGGACNGCTTGTGCCCAGGCAAGGCTAAGGCTGAGCCTGGCCCCGGCAGAGCGGCAGCGAGCGGCGCCGGGCACCTGGGGCGGTCGGGGTCCCGCCCGAGGGAGGGAAACAGCGCAGGGCAGAGCCGTCCCGAGCCGCGCTTTCGGCCGGCCGAGCCCGCGGGCAGCGCGGCTCCCTCACCCCGGCTCCCTCACCGCGGCCTCGGGGGAGCCACGGGGGACGAGCAAAGTCGCCGCAACACAGCATTCGGTCTTGATGGTGGTTTTTTTTTTCTTCTTCTTCTTCTTTTTCTTTCCTTTTTATTTACTTTTCTATTTATTTATTTATTTTATTTCCACTTTAGAAGGATAGTTTGGGGGCTTTGTTTTGTTTGCGCTTTTTTTGTTTTGCTTTGTTTTTCTGCACGCTGAAGAGGCTACGGAAACCTCTTTTAGTCTATTTCCTATTAAAGCAATGAAACTCATGTAAAAAACGGCGTATTTCTGCAGCGCCTTTATTCCCAGAGCAGTTTACAATGCTTGGCCCTAACCAAGCACCGTGTCCTGCGGTGCCGTTCCCGGACTCCAGGTATTTCCAGGATCCAGGTGTTGGCACGGGGTTCAGCGTGTCCCCTCCTGGGAACAGCCGCTTCGGGATCAGGGGTGGCATCCCGACAGAGACACGCACTCCTTACCCAGGTGGAGTGGAGCGGTTTGGTCAGGTAGCCCTGGTTCAACCTGGGGAAAAAACAAAACAAAACAACAACAACAAAAAGCCACCAAACCAAACA